>JAUPMG010280065.1:0-18494 GCA_031762675.1 Pachysandra terminalis | reverse complement strand
TTCAATTAATTTCTTGGAATTTATATTACATTATTTGGGATATATTTTGCTTGGAATTAATACTCAAACTTGTCCAAATCTTGTAGTCTTGTACAAGATGGTTTTGCAATATTTTTTATTTGATTGTGAATGTGTTGATTGGATAACCCATGCCTAGAGAAGACAAGTTGTCTTACAACCCTAGTTTAGAGTAGTTAGTGTATACAATTTGTGCCAATCAATGATGGGTTATGCCATGATTCAATTCGCATAATCTTTCTTGTAATTGGTGAGACTTGTAATCAACACCCAACCGGGTATACAAATTAATCAAATCCCCTAGGTTAGATTGGTTGCCCAAATTTAGGAGGCTAGTGGTGGATTTGAATCGCTAGACCAACTCTCTCTTGCTGAACTGTCCACTTTTAATTCATTGCATTTAGATTCATTTTATTCAGTTAATTCTTAGTTTTATAAATCCAAACAAATCTTGTTTTGAACTAGTTAGGATTCAAGTCTTTTAATCAAGCTAATCGTCTCAGTCTCTTGGGTACGATACCCTTGTACTTGCCGAGCTACCATCGAACTCGTGCACTGGCGAGGTGTTCTCATTTTGAATATGGATCGAATAGTACCAGTTTAACAATGAGACTAAATGTTTCGTCATAATCAAGTCCATGTTCGTTTTTGAATCCCTTCGCTACCAAACGAGCCTTAAAGCAATCAACTTGACCCTCAGATCTAGTCTTGATTTTGAAGATCCACTTACAACCAATAACATTCATCGAATGAGTTTGGGGAACTAGAGACCACGTTCCATTGTGTAATAATGTATTGATCTCGGCATCCATGGCCTCACTCCATCGAGCATTTTGTGAGGCTTATGTGAAGCATGTAGGTTCGAGTGTGGGCAAGGTAGCAAGGACAGCATGACGTAACAGATACCAGGTAACAGAAAGTGCACGAGCAGGTCGGGTTACATCCCGAGAGCGGGTGACCATTGGATGTGCTAAAGTGGTCAGAATTTGGATGAGATGGGTACCAGATCATGAACCGGAGAGCCCGTGAGGTCCACAAAGAGGTCAATGGCCGGAGCTACGGTGTCACCAACAGTTGTAGGAACTGATGGGACTGATTGACCGGATCCATATGAGTCCACCGAGCCCTTATCATTTGAAGATGGATCATTCGTCATGAGAGGTCCAATACAGATTGGGTTTGGCAAGTTAACTCGTGGTGGGTAGATGTGGACCGGATGTAGTGTCATGAACCAAACAAAAAATACCCAATTTCTGAGATTTATTGATTTGTTCGTAACCTTTACCCCATATTTCTACGAGTGTGGATAACAGTAGTCAAAACATAAGCGTAAGTTACTAAACAGTTCTAGTAAGATATAAGTAATTAATACAACCTAAGCCGAAATAAAATGATTCTACGAAAATAGAGTCTACTTCTAGACAATACCAAGGTTCTACTAGAGTAAGCTACCCATTCCGGTCTCCCTCCTCGCATCTAAGCTCTTGAACTTGAATATAAACAAAAAACATAAGCTGGAAGCCAGAATGAATAACCTTCAATGAATTACATCCGACAGAAGAACAGAAAATCTAAATAACATAAGAACGAGAAAATAAACATGTCTACGGCCGATCTGTTGGAGGTGGTGGTGGTGGCATGCTCACAAGAAGCACTACATCCGATGCTTGCCCGCATCCAAATGTCTCTTGGAGGAAGCGAAGAGTGGCATCCATTGTCCTCTGCATCCTGGATACGTGTCTCTTGGACACGCGGTGCTCAGCTGCAACCACTGACCTCAATCGCAAGTATGCTCTGGAACTGGCCCTCTCTAGGGCAGCAAGCCTCACCTCAATAGAAGATCCGTGCCTAGAAATGTGGTCCGGTGTGGGTGTGGCTGACGTAGATGCTCGATGTGGTTCACCTGCTCTTGAGGAGGCTCAAAGTCTGGCTCCTGCTGTTTAGGAAGCTCGTGCGCATAATGGGGAAGTCCCATCAGAGAGAGGTTGGAGAAAGTAAAAGACCTCTTAACCGAAACCTGGTCGGGACGGCCCAACACGTTCCCTCAGTGCCTAGCTGCGGCACACATCAAGCAAGGAAAAGGTAAACCACCCTTCTGGGTGAATCCGATAAATTTGATGATATGGCCTATCACCAGGGAAGGAAGGCAAAGATGCTGACCGGTCACCACCATGAAAATAACTCGTGCCATAAAGGGCGTGAGCTCACTAGTGTTCCTGGAGCGGGGATAGATGCAACGAAGGAAAATGGAGTGCAAAATGCGATAAGCGGGGCAAAGGCGGGTGAAAGCAAGTGCGATATTGTTCTTCCATGCGGCATTGTAGCCACAAAGAACCTGAGTCACCTCGGGGCGCTCAGAGACAAGAAGCTCAGGGATGGAGCTCAGCTCGTTGTTCGTGTGGACATGCATGAGCAACGAAATGAGCTGGAGGTCAAGAATACGGGGTCCAAGGGGTGTAATGAAGGTAATGGAAGAGGTCTCGAGGTCGGTCACGGTGATGTACCCATACATGGTTCGGGTAAGCACCTCGTAGGCCTAACCGTCCCAAGTCAGAATGAACTCCCAACCTATGGCTCGAAGAATGGTCGGATCACCATAGGAGTCTACATGACCAACGATGGTAGGTCTCTCGATGACAATGTTGGCATTGGCGAACTCTGAAAGAGCTGCCTGGGGTTCGGGCTCGGGATCGGAAGGAGACTCAACATCTTCCACTTCATATGCTTCAGGTGAGGGTTCTCTCCTAGAGGTGGAAGTTCTGGAAGATTTGGTTTTCTTGGAGGGGACCTTGCCTTTTTGACCTCTAGGCATGATTGAACTAGGTATTGGGAGAAAGGAGAAACTAGGGTTTGGGAAAAAGCAAGATTTCAATAAAAAGAAGAGAAATGAGAAGGGAAGGAAATTACCTTGCTTGAAATGTAGCTTTGAGGGTTGAATCACCAAGGAAATGTGTTGAAAGAGGTAGAAAAAAGCAGCCAGGAGAAAGAGAATAGAAGAAATGAAAAAGAAAAAACCAAGCAAAATAAGTTAAATAGGCTCAGCTAGGGATTTGGCCCGACGTTCTGCGGGCCTAACGGGTCGCCGAAGCAAACCAGTAGCACAAAAATAAAAAAATTTAAAATACACATTTTTCACAAAATTTTAGAAGCCAAAATATCACAACAAATCACTCCAAACATGAAAATTTTACAGGAAATAAATTGGGTGTGGTTCCTGGCCGGGTCAATACCTGACCCGACATAGATCCAACAACCAAAAAAATACAAGAAAATAATAATATAATAGTAGTTGGTGAGATATAAACTATTTATAATCATTAATCTTCTTATGTAAATATAAAGGTCCGATTTTTGTAAATTTGTCAAATTCCCCAGCCTAATGCATTTGCAATTACATTGCCTTTAAAATTTGAAAATTTCACAGCATTGGTGTTCTAAGTAATTTTACGTTAAATCAAACAACAACCATAAGTCTTAGATCATCACATCCTAGAGAACAAGATATCTGAATACTAAGCAGAGATTTCACCCTAATAGCCGCTATTTCAGAACTCCCAGAAATTGTAGGCTAGTTATTCCTTATTGTTCATCTAGAGTACTGGCTAGGGTGCACAAACATCAATCAAACGTACCTTACCACTCACAACATACTCCCACTTAACCCCTTAACCCTTAATCAACCTAACTGGAGGCTAACTTATAAGGTTATAACCTGAGATCCTAAACAAATCCTAAGCTAGTTACTTAAGTCTTAGAAGAACTTAGGCACTGATACCATTTTGTCATGAACTAAACCAGAAATACCCAATTTCAGAGATTTTCTGATTTATTCGCAACCTTCACCCCGTATTTCTACGAGTGTGGATAACAGTAGTCAAGACATAAGCTGAAGTTACTAAAAAGTTCTAGTAAGATATAAGTAATTAATACAACCTAAGCCAAAATCAAATGATTCTAGGAAAATAGAGTCTACTTCTAGACTATACCAAGGTTCTACCAGAGTACGCTACCCTTTCCAGTCTCTCTTCTCGCATTTAAGCTTCTAAACCTGAAATATAAGCTACAAACATAAGCTGAAAGCCAGAATGAGTAAACCTTCAATGAAGAGTATTCACTCATATTCCAACATTATGAGAAAAGTGCAAAGGTGTACATCATGTAATAAACATAATATGTGCTAGTGGTGAACAATTGTGACAATTGCTACAATTAAACATAATATAATTTCTCTCTCATCCTCACAGAGTATTACTCAGTGGTCAGTAATCCTACATCTATATGCATAGAGTTTTAAACGAGAATTAGGACAAATGTTTCATACAAGAGGCTCTCACACAAATATCAACAAAGAATATGAAATGCAAACGCTGTATCGAAGGTGAAATATCGTAAGTTCCCACGTGATCCCAATCTCGATCCGGGGTGTCCCAGCAACCTGAATTCGCCCCAGGATGTTCTAGTAACCAGAAATCATCCCTCGTATGAACGGACTAAGGGATTGGATTATTCTACATGTACATCATAGTTCTAAGGGCTTTCAACCTAGGAGGCACAATCCCCCCACTTATTTTTTATCACGGTCCCGGGCCAAAGCTTACACCCACGTGTCTATTCCTTCAGGGAATCTTACATATTCACAACCCAATAGAAAACTATAACTGGTTCTCACTGTCTCCCAAGCTTACACCAACATGCGGAACGTTAGGATAGTTTACCATCTTCCAAGCTTACACCAACGTGTGGATCCTTGGGTAATCATCATCGCTCAAGACTGTAGATGTCTCCCTATGTGGGATCACTCCCAGCTTGGGTACAATCATAGGATCCTCTCATAGGACTAAAGTGGCTATCAAGTCCAATATCCCAAGTGTTAGTCTAAACCCAAGGTATCATGTGGGTTGTTAGACTAGGCTATCACAGCCGGAAGGTCCATATGCAACATTCAAATTCAAATCCATTTATAAATGCATCAAACGAGGTTTCACAGACATATATTCAAAACATCAACCATATGGGCATAGTCCCATAATATATCCTACTAGCAATATAAAGCGTACAAACAACTAATATATCTATATACCTATACATATATATACTGCTATAAGTATAACATGCAAATATGAACCTACAAGTGAAACAAAAATGGGCACACCAGCACCAAACTCCTCATCATTATGCATTGAGACCATAACCATGATCCAACTATCATTATGATAAATAAGAGGCATCCGAGTGCCCTAACTAAACCACATTCCCATGGAATATATACAAGGGCATCTCAATATGCCTAAACTCACAATTGAATGAATAAATAAAACACCGCAACTACCATTTACATCCAAACACGTGTATTATGATAGTATAAGGCAAATAGGAGTGTTTGGGGGCTATACTTACTCATTTCCCCAAAACCTCCTATTTCTCGGCCAAGTCTAGAAATCCAAAGTTTCGGGCTGAGGGGTCAAATTTTACATAAGAGCTCTAACTGACCCAAAAATAGGCCAAACACGTGTAACTAGTCGAGATACACTCGTTCCCATTTGAATCACTCAGTTTGGACCAGGGGAGCTGCTCGGCGACCTTTCGACACGCCGAAAAGTGTTAAAGTGTGCCAAATGGGTTGGCACCTCGGGGTTTGGTCCAAATGGGTCTCGATAGCCGAGAAGTTAAGCTGGTTTGGTCACTAATATAATTCGGCGACCTCTTAGGCCCACCTAGCCTACCCTCGGAGACAAAACCAGAGTGCCTAGAAAGCTTCTGAGATTTGGCGGACTTTTTGGCTCGCTGAAGCTTAGGAAGGGTCCGAATGAACTGAAATTTCACCATGAGGTTGTTCACACTCCCAGGAAGGCTCGATTAACATTATTTTGTGAATTAAGTTGGTCTACAATGCAAGCTTGGGGTTTTCCCCTTTTTTTCTCATCTTGGTTTGGTTTTCCACATATGAGGTCCAATATGATGGTCTTGTGTTAAGGATTCCACATGCATCATAAACAATGGTCTAAGTCCTAAGGAGAAGGTGGGTATAAGGCAAACAACCCTTCTCCTAGGTCAAAATGCTAAAACACAACTGAAAACATCTTCAAAGATAGGATACTCAACTTGGGGTTTCGTCAGAATAGCGTCGGGGTTGATCCGCCGTGTCTCCGCGATCTCTAAAGGTCTCTCAAAGCCTCCATGTCTCCAAGAGAAGAGAAAAGAGGAAGAATAAGAGAGAAAAATGCAGAAAATGTCTTAAGGGTTCTATTTATAAGTTCACGGGTCAGCTGTGAATAAGTTCAACAGCGGGGGTAAAATGGGGTTTCGGATTCTACATTTTCCGATAGGTCACCTAAGCAGGTTTTGTTAGAGGGCTTTTACTGGTGGTTCTGAGGTGGATCTCGGGAGCTGATGGGTATGATTTATTATTTACTTTAATTATTGAAATTTTAATTAATCTCCAAGGTCTATTCTGACTAATCAGGTTGGCTACCTTAAAACAATGAAATTTCCTAATAAATCTAATTCCTGAGGTTATGGACCTGATGGTTACTAATCCAGTTTATTAGTGAATTTATTTTAATTATTTTAAATTAAACCTGGTAATTAATCTTAATTAATTAAGGTAAAGGTTTATGTCCTTACTATCTAACCCCCTTAAAATAATTTCTTCCCCGAAATTTCTCTTGGGAGTTCTAAAGGCGAAGGTAGGGATCTACATGAATGCGCATTCACAACAAAAATCAAAATATCAACACAAAAAATCGAAAACATTCCAAAAAAGGAAAACACAACCAGTTCATTTACGTCAAAATGGAAAAAGGGGCTGACACGGCTACCCACAACATACCAACAGAGCAGTTCAAACTAAAGCAAATTACATAACCATAAGTACATACGACAGAAGAACAGAAAATCTAAACAACATAAGAACAGAAAATAAACACGGCTACGGCCGATCCGCTAGAGGTGGTGGTGGTGGCATGCTCGCAAGAAGTACTGCATCCGATGCTCGCCCGCATCCAAATGTCTCCTAGAGGAAGTGAACCATGGTCACCTGTCGCCTGGATACCTGTCTCCTGGATCGGCAATGCTCAGCTGCAACTTCTGACCTCAACTGCAAGTATGCTCTGGAATTGGCCCTCTCCAGGGCAGCAAGCCTCACCTTAATAGAAGATCTGCGCCTAGGAACATGTTCTGGTCTGGGTGCGGTTGACATAGATGCTTGATGTGGCTGGTCGGCCTACTCCTGAGGAGGCTCAAAGTCTTGCTCTTGCTGTTGCTGCTAAGGAAGCTTGTGCGCATAATGGGGAAGTCCCATCAGAGAGAGGTTCGAGAAGGTGAAAGACCACTCAACCGAAACTGGTTGGGACGACCCAACACGATCCCCCAGTGCCTAGCCGCAACACACATGAAGCAAGGAAAAGGTAAACCACCCTTTCGGATGAATCTGATAAATTTGATGATATGGCCTATCACAAGGGAAAGAAGTCAAAGACACTAGGCGGTCACCACCATGAAAATAACTCGTGCCATAAAGGGCATGAGCTCACTGGTGTTCCCAAAGCGGAGATAGACGCAACGAAGGAAAATGGAGTGCAAAATGCGATAAGTGGGGCGAAGGCGGGTGGAAGCAAGTGCATTACTATTCTTCCATGCGGCATTGTAGCCACAAAGAACCTGAGTCACCTCGGAGCACTCAGAGAAAGGAAGCTCAGGGATGGTGCTCAGCTCATTGTTCATAGGGACATGCATGAGCAAAGAAACGAGATGGAGGTCAAGAATACGGGGTCCAAGGGTGTAATGAAGGTAATGGAAGAGATCTCGAGGTCGGTCACGGTGATGTACCTGTACATGGTCCGGGTAAGCACCTCAGAGGCCTGACCGCCCCAAGTCAAAATGAACTCCCAACCTATGGCTCGAAGAATTGCCGGGACGCCAAAGGAGTCTACCTAAGCCGCGATGGTAGGTCTCTCGATGAAAATCTTGGCATCGGCAAACTCCGGAAGAGCTTCCTGGGGTTCGGGCTCGGGGTCGGAAGGAGACTCAACATCTTCCACCTCATATGGGTCAGGCGAGGGTTCTCTCCTAGAGGTGGAAGTTCTAGAAGATTTGGTTTTCATGGAGGGGTCCTTGCCTTTTTGACCTCTAGGCATGATTGAACTAGGTATTGAAAGAAAGGAGAAATTAGGGTTTTGGAAAAAGGAAGATTTCAATAAAAAGATGAGAAATGAGAAGGGAAGGAAATTACCTCTCTTGAAATGTAGCTTGGAGATCTTGAATCACCAAGGAAATATGTTGAAAGAGATAGGAGAAAGCAGCCAAGAGAAAGAGAATAGAAGAAATGAAAAAAAAAACCCAAGCAAAATTAGTTAAGCGAGGTAATTATTTATAATCATTAATCTTCTTATTTAAATATAAAGGTCCGATTTCTGTAAATTTGTCAAATTCCCCAGCCTAATGCAATTGCAACTACATTGACTTTAAAATTTGAAAATTTCACAACATTGGTGTTCTAAGTAATTTTAAGTTAAATCAAACAACAACCATAAGTCTAGATCATCACATCATAGAGAACATGATAACCCAATACTTAGCAGAGACTTCACCCTAGTAGCCGCAATTTCAGAACTCCTAGGAATAGTAGGCTAGTTATTCCTGATTGTCCATTTGGAGTACTGGCTAGGGTGCACAAACATCAATCAAGCGTACCTTACCACTCACAACCTACTCATACTTAACCCCTTAACCCTTACTCAACCTAACTGGAGGCTAACTTATAAGGTTCTAACCTGAGATCCTATACAAATCCTAAGCTAGTTACTTAAATCTTAGAAGAACTTAGGCTCTGATACCATTTTGTCACGAACCAAACTAGAAATACCCAATTTATGTGGTTTTCTGATTTATTCGCAACCTTCACCCCGTATTTCTACGAGTGTGGATAACAGTAGTCAAAACATAAGCAGAAGTTACTAAACAGTTCTAGTAAGATATAAGTAATTAATACAACCTAAGCCGAAATCAAATGATTCTAGGAAAATAGAGTCTACTTCTAAACTATACCAAGGTTCTACCAGAGTACGCTACCCATTCCGGTCTCTCTCCTCGCAGCTAAGCTCCTGAACCTGAAATAAAAACAACAAACATAAGCTAGAAGTTAGGATGAGTAAACCTTCAATGAAGTTTATTCACTCATGTTCCAACTTTATGAGAAAAGGTCAAAGGTGTAAATCGTGTAAAGAACATAATATGTGCAAGTGGTGAACAATTGTGACAATTAACTACAATTAAAAAAAATATGAAGTTCTCTCTCACCCACACAGAGTATTACTCAGTGGTTAGTAATCCTACATCTACATGCATAGATTTTTATATGAGAATTAGGCCAAGTGCTTCATACAAGAGGCTCTTATACTAATATTAACACAAAATATGAAATGCAAGTGAAATGCAAATTTTGTATGGAAGGTGAAATATCGTAAGTTCCCACGTGATCCCAATCTCTATCCGGGGTGTCCCAGCAACCTGAATTAGCCCCAAGATGTTCCAGCAACCTGAAATCATCTCACATATGAACAGACTAAGGGATAAGATTATTCTATGTATACAACATAGTTCTAAGTGCTTTCTACCTAGGAGGCACAATACCCCCACTTATTTTTTATCACGGGCCCGCGGCCGAAGCTTATACCCACGTGTCTATTCCTTCAAGGAATCTTACATATTCACAACCCAACAGAAAAGTATAACATTGTCTCACTGTCCCCAAACTTACACCAACGTGCAGATCCTTGGGTAATCATCATCCCTCAAGACTGTAGAAGTCTCCCTATGTGGGATCGCTCCCAGCTTGGGTACAATCATAGGGTCCTCTCATAGGACTAAAGTGGTTATCAAGTCCAATATCCCAAGTGTTAGTCTAAACTCAAGGTATCATGTGGGGTGTTAGACTAGGCTATCACAGCCGGAAGGTCCATCTGCAACATTCAAATTCATATCTATATATTAATGCGTCAAACAAGGTTTCACAGACATATATTCAAAACAACAACCATATGGGCACAGTCCCATAATCTAACCTACTAAGCATTATAAAGCATACAAACTACTAATCTAGTTCCATAATTTATCCTACTTGCAATATAAAGCGTACAAACTACCAATCTATCTATATACCTATACATATATATACTACTATAAGTATAACAGGCAAATATAAACCAACAAGTGAAAGAATTAAAGTAAAATGGGCACACCAGCACCAAACTCCTCATCAATATGCATTGAAACCATAACCATGATCCAACCATCAATATGATAAACACGAGGCATCCGAGTGCCCTAACTAAACAACATTCCCATGGAATATATACATGGGCATCTCAATATGCCTAAACTCACAATTGAATGAATAAATATAACACCGCAACTACCATTTACATCCAAACACGTATTATGTTGGTATAAGGCAAATAGGAGGGTTTGAGGGATATACTTACTCATTTCCCCAAAACCACCTATTGCTCGACCAAGTCTAGAAATCCAAATTTCTGGGTTGAGGGGTCAAATTTGCATAAGAGGTCTAAATGACTCGGAAATAGGCCAAACACGTGTAACTTGTCGAGATACGCTCATTCCCATTTGAATCACTCAGTTTGGACCAGGGGAGCTGCTCGGCGACCCTTCGGCACGCTGAAAAGTGCTAAAGTGTGCCAAATGGGTTGGCAACTCGGGGTTTGGTCCAAATGAGTCTCGATAGAGGAGAAGTCAACTTGGTTTGGTCACTAATATAGTTCGGCGACCTATTAGGCTTGCCGAAAGGGGTTCAACGACCTCTTAGACCCGCCTAGGCTACCGTCAGTGACAAAACCAGAGAGCCTAAAAAGCCTATGAGATTCGGCGGACTCTTCGGCTCGCCGAAGCTCAAGAGGGGTCCAAATGAACTGAAATTTCACCAGGTGGTTGTTCACACTCCCAGGATGGCTCGATTAACATTATTTTGTGAATTAAGTTGGTCTACAATGGAGGCTTGTGGTTTTTCCCTTATTTTCTCCACTTGGGGTTTGGTTTTCCACATTTGAGGTTCAATATGATGGTCTCGTGTTAAGGGTGCCACATGCATCATAAACAATGGTCTAATTCCTAAGAAGAAGGTGGGTATAAGGCAAACAACCCTTCCCCTAGGTCAAAATGCTAAAACATAACTGAAAACATCTTCAAAGATAGGATACTCAACTTGGGGTTTCGCCAGAATAGCGTCAGGGTTGATCCACCGTGTCTCCACGATCTCCGAAGGTCTCCCACAGGCTCCATGTCTCCAAGAGAAGAGAAAAGAGGAAGAAGAAAAGAGAAAAATGCTGGAAATGTCTTAAGGTTCTCTTTATAGGTTCACGGGTCAGCTGTGAATAAGTTCAGCATCGGAGGTAAAATGGGGTTTTGTATTCTACATTTTCCGATAGGTCACCTAAGAAAGTTTTGTTAGAGGGATTTTATTGGTGGTTCTGACGTGGATCTCGGGAGCTGACGGGTATGATTAATTATTTACTCTAATTATTTACATTTTAATTAATCTCCAAGGTCTATGCTGACTAATCCGATTAGCTACCTTAAAACAATGGAATTTCCTAATAAATCTAACTCCTGAGGTTATGGACCTGGTAGTTACTAATCCAGCTTATTAGTGAACTTATTTTAATTATTTTAAATTAAACCTGGTTATTAATCCTAATTAATTAAGGGGAAAGGTTTAGGTCCTTAAATGTAGCTGTGTGCTAGATGGGCCCATATTATATGATCCACCTGCGAGTGAAGGATGCGGGCAAAGAATGCTTGGTAGCACAGAGATTTGGAAACTCGAAGTAGTGGAGACCGGTAGGGGTACTGCAACTTGTTGAAGAGGAAATTCATTTTCATATTAAATATCATATGTCGAGAAATATATATTCGACCATTTTGGGTATCAAGGCATTTGTAGCCCTTGTGCATGGCACTATATCCCAAGAACACACACTTTGTGGATCGGAAACTGAACTTATGAGCATTATATGGTCTTAAGTATGGAAAGCATGCACAGCCAAATACTTTTAATTGACCATAGTTCACAGAAGTGCCAAATAGTTTGTAGATAGGAGTTTTGCGATGAAGAACCCTTGTGGGAAGTTGATTGATCAGAAATACAGCTATCTGAAAGGCATGATCCCAGTATTTAAGGTATGAGCCAACAGTGTAAGACTAGTGTCCACTATATGACGATGCTTTTTCTCGGCCAACCATTTTGCTCATGAGTGTGAGGACAAGAAACCCTATGTAATATATCATGTTTATTAAGGTATATGTTGATGCTGAGGTATTCTCCTCCCCAGTCAGATTGGAATGACTTGATTTACAACCCAACAGATTCTCGACATGACGTTTGAAGTTTACGAAGGAAGAAATAGCATCATATTTTCGAGTTAAAGGGTAAAGCCAAGTAAACTTAGAGAATTCATCCAGGAAATGCACATAGTATTTATTTCCATTAACTAATAAAGTAGCAGAGGGTCCTCATACATCCGAATGAATAAGTTCCAATGGAGTTAGTTCAAGTAAATGGTAATCTATGGTTTTTGCCCAGTTGACATGCGGAGCAAAAATCGTAATTTTTATTCATTATTAGACGTTTATTGTTTGAAACAATAGCATGAACGGTTCTAGGAGTAGGATGCCCTAGCCGTTGATGCCAAACGGTAGATGAGGCACGTTCTCCGAGAAGTGCAATTGGTACTTGATGAGTAGAGTTTCGTGGAATCTGACACAGACCATTCCTAAGTCATCCTTTGAGAAGAGGTCTCCCCATAGCCTGATCCTTAACAACACACCCAGAGACATTAAATTTGAGAATCACATTGTTATCTGCAGTAAATCGACTAACTGAAAGCAAATTCTTTGTAGTGCGTGGCACATTTATATCAGATAGACGAAAATTACGAGACTGAGAACTCAAATGAGAGGATCCAATGTGGTCAATATTGAAACCTGTACCATTTCCCACACGAACTTGATCGAGGCACTGAATTTTCTCGTGAATAGCTAGGTTTGAGAGATTTGAAGTGATATGATTGGTGGCTCCTGAATCTAGATACCAGTTAGCATCAGCCTGAGAGGTGTGGTCAATGGTAGTTGTGAGAGCATTTGAAGATTCAGTTTGATAAGCATGGTTGCACCGGTGGTAGCAGTTGTGAGCAGTGTGACCGCGACAATTGCATAACTGGCAAGGGGTTGTCTGTTGTCCATATGATATCCCTCGATAGGGACGACCACAACTGCTGTTGTTGTTGTATCGTCCCTTAGAATTGTTTGGATACCGAACACGACCCCTACCTCGACGTGGGCTTTGTGAGTGCCAAGGTTGACCACCAGTGTATGATGTGGGGCTTTTAGTGGTCATATTAACCGAGATAGGAGAGGAATCAAGAATAATTGTTTTCTGTTGTTCCAATCTAGCCTCTTGATTGTACATGAGATCGTAAAGAACATCCACATTTATGGATTCAGTTCTAGTGGTCATGGAAGTCACGAATGAATCATAATACGATCTTAGACCAACATGGATTGGCCAGCTGCTATAAGACTGTCTGCAAGGTTTTTAGCCTTGTGAAGAAAATCGGTCATATTCACTGACCCCTTTTTCAAGGTTTGTAGTTGCATTCAGAGTTGCATCACTCGAGCACAAAAGTGAGAAGAGATGATCCAACTGAGCACAAGTTGATCTCGTTTGTACCAGACCATATACTCGGAATTTATTTCAGTTGTTTCTTTGCCTTTTTTATTCAGTAACAATTTTGATGGAGCTTTAGGTTCACTATCGACGATATCCATGAGTTCATATAAGCGGAAGAGACGAAGAAATTGAGTTCGCCACAAGAGATAGTTGGATTGATCTAACTTTAAGGAGATGAAGTGGTGCACATTCCCAAGAGCATGAATGGAAGAATATGATGTGATTTCAGCAATGCAGGACGACCTAGCCGAGGAGGAAGTGTTCATGTTGACTGTCTTCTATAGGCTCTGATACCATACGAGAGTTAACAATAACAAAATAATAGTAACTCAATAGCTTGATGTGAATCATTGCTTTTCACATTCAATCACCTTTGAATTTATACATCAAGAATCCTTTCCATGTCTTCTTGGATTTGGATTCAGTTACCTGAGGTAAATACTATTGGATAATTATAAACTGTTTACAATAGTAAATCGAATCAAATCTTTTGATCCAACTCTATCTTGATCATGTGAACTCTATCTTGATCATGTGCTGGAGAAGGGAGAGAGTTGGTTAACCTCCTTTATCCTTAACCAACTTTGGTTGATTCAACTCTATCGTGATTATCTATGATAGTCCTTTACAGTGATCATGGGTTGAATATAGTCAATCAGCTTGAACTCCTTACTACCATGACAGTCAAGAGAACAAATCAATATAAAATTCAAGAGGTTTTCAATATCTTCCAATTTGGATACTTCCTCATTATCTTTATTTTTCATAGATGTGATTTGATTGTGTTTTCTGCGGTTAAGGGTGGATAGGTGGAAATGTTTTACATTTATGTCACCTTCCCTTAATATTAAACCATTTGATATACATTGTTATGCCTTTCTCTAACAATTTAAGCTTTTAGAGAAAACGGTGTTTGACATGGTATCAGAGCGGGAGGTCCAGTGTTCGAATCCCGAGGGTCTACGTTTGTGTGTTTATTCTCCCACAGATGTGTTCCCGTGCGGGTGTGTCTGGTGTGTGTTTGCCTCGATGCCTTGTGTTATCCCATGGATGCCTTGTTTCTGTGTGGAACCCGCACGTGCGGGTGGGTATTAAACCATTTGATACATATTCGTGTGCCTTTCTCTAATAGCTTGAGCTTTTAGAGCAAACGGTGTTTAACACTTAACCACTTTATACGCGACTTTTGAAGCCAATAAACTTCTTGTTGTTTCAAAATTTTGAAATAATCATTTTGTAGGTCTTTCTATCTATTTGTAAGATTGTAATCACAATGATTATTTATCCTTTTTTGGATAAAGGCAAGTTCATCCAACATTGCTTTAACTTGTTATTCCATTCTTTCATGTCCTTGGCCAATATTTTGAATTTCTTGTTTAGGTTGAAGGAATGGAGTCTGTTCCAGGATATTTTTAATAATATCCTTGCAAGTGGGCATTTGAAGCCACATGGCTTCAAACATTAATGCCTTAGGTTTCTTGACCATATGTGGGTTTACTTTTAAACGAGGCATGAATGATTTGAAACTAAGATAAGGGAATGCCTAACAGTGGCATTAAGGTTTCTTGACCATATTCTTCCTTCTATATACCTTTGTTTACCATACCAGCAAATGTGCAAGAAGAAATAAATGATCATCAATCTTCAAAATTAATGCTTTGATCATACTTACAATTAATTGGGTCAAAATTATACCAGGAAAATTCCCTAGCTAAAAACATGGGTCAGATACATGATTGCTGGGGAAAGATCAGCCTTCTATACTTCTTTCTATGTATGTACAACTTTGACCACACACTCCCCTTTAGAAACACAAAATTTTGAAGACGCCTTTTAATTTTAACAATGAGAAATCCGTATCAATTCCTTCAGTATTTGATGAGGGACGTGCAATTGTCGTCCCAGTCTACAGTAATGTGGTCAAGCTCAGCTCTCACATCTTCCCAATGTAGCTCTTCAAAGTTTACTCCATTAACCACTTTCAATTCAACTAAAACTAATGTTGGTGCCATCTCTAACACTTCAACCAACACAAACGACATTTCCTTCTCCATGCTTATCATCAATCTTCCATTCTTCCCAATGCTACTATTCTCTACATTTCCTTCTCCATGCTTATCATCAATCTTCCATTCTTCCCAATGCTACTATTCTCTTCATTTCATATCCCAATTTCGTTCCGATCTGGGTTACCCTCTTTAGACTCTTCTCACCCGATAATCTTGTTGCGACTCAGAAATCACACAGAAGGGAAAAATAGAGAATTAACAGAGAAAACAAAACAGAGGAGAAAAATCTCTTTATTGAATACTTGAGAGTTTGTTTCTTACAGCTTCTGTATATTTATACATAAACAAATAAAGAAAGGAAAGATTCTAAACTAAATAACAGACTCTAACTGATTAATAACTGAATAACAGAAATAACAGACTCTAACTGATTAACAACTAAATAATAGAAATAGCAGACAGACTGATTAACAAACAGAAGATCGATTGCATTTGCGATCGATCGTATTTGTGATCGATCACAATTACGATCGATCGCAATTCATTGAACATATCTAATACTCTTCCTCAAATCCATCATAGTTTCTGATTCTTGCGTTCGATCTCATTGAACATCTTCTAATTCTCTTCCTCAAATCCAGCATAGTTTCTGATTCTCTCCCTTAATTAAATTGTGGGGAAGACACAATAAGTTTCTCTTTTATCCTCTCAAAGAACTTTGAAGATTATGGTTTTGTGAGATCATCTGCTATTTGATCTACTACCGGTACATGATTCACTGCCAACTTCTTCTCCAAAACCCTTTCTCTCACAAAGTACAGATCAAGTTCCATGTGCTTTGTTCTTGAATGAAGCACCGGATTGGCAGACAAGGCAATAGTACTCAAATTATCACACCAAATGGTGGCCATTATGTTCATTTTCACTCTCAGTTCAGACAAAAGAGATTGTAACCATAGCACTTCTGAAGTTGCATTGGCTAGACTCCTATATTCAGCCTCAGTACTAGATCGAGAAACTGTATGTTGCTTTCTAGAGCACCAAAAGACAAGGTTTCTTCCAAGAAAAATACAGAAACCAATGGTTGATCTTCTATCATCCACATCACTACCCCAGCATCATCAGAAAAGCCTACTAAATTAAGAGTGTTTGACCTTCTCAGAGTAATTCCCTGCTCCAAAGTACCCTTCAAATACCTCAAAACTCTTTTAACTGCCTTCCAATGTTCATCTAGAGGATTCTGCATGTATTGACACACTTTGTTCACATTGAATGCTATTTCTGGTCTTATAATGGTAATATACTGCAATGCCCCAACAATACTTCTATATTCATGACTGTTATCAATTGGATCTCCCTTCTTAGTGGACAACTGCAACTCACTGATCATTGGTGTAGGCAAAGGCTTTGCCCCATCCATGTTTACTCTCTTTAAAAGATCAGTGATATACTTTTTCGGAGATAAATGTAGACTCCCTTCACTATTTTTGTGAACTTCTATTCCCAGAAAATAGCTTAATTCTCCCAAATCTTTAAGAGAAAAAAGTGTTGTGAAGATGCTTAATCAACTGTTGTACTTCTTTTTCATCACTTCCAATGACTATAATATCATCTATATACACTAAAATGAATAGAGAATAATAAGGTGTGAACCTCATGAAGAGGCTGGTCTGCCTTTGAAGAAGTGAAGCCCAAAACCTTCAAAGAATCTTGTAACTTGTCAAACCAGGCTCTTGGTGCTTGCTTCAAACCATAGAGAGCCCTTTTGAGCTTACAAACCAGCATCTTTCCTGATTTCTGCTGTTCAAACCCAGGAGTCTGATCCATGTACACTTCTTCATGTAAAATGCCATTAAGAAAAGCATTATTTACATCCAACTGTCTGATTTTCCATCCTTTAGCCAATGCAATGGTTAGAACCACTCTTATAGAGGTAGGTTTACAACTGAACTAAGTCTCAGTAAAATCGAATCCAACAGTTTGAGACTAGCCCTTAGCCACTAATCTAGCTTTATATCTTGAAATTGATCCATCAGGGTTCTTTTTCAGTTTAAAAATCCACCTACAACCAACTAATTTCCTTTCTGAAGGTAGTTCAACAAGAGACCAGTTTTTATTCTTCAAAAGAGCATCATATTCCTCTATCATAGCTGATTTCCATTTGTCATTAGTAAGTGCTTCTGTGTAAGTAGCAGGTTCCTGTACTGAAATGTTAGTAATAAGAATTTTTGGTTTTTTAACTCCATTCTTCGACCTTGTAACCATGGAATGAGTATTCTGCATAGACTTTGGTTAAGATCTAGTTATTTCCACATTAGTTATTTGATTAGAAGTAGATGGAATAGATTGAATAGAAGTGTTTTGAATTGGCACATTTGAAAGTGGAATATTTGGAATGTCATGTTCAGTAGGTGAAAGAGCTACTGTAGGAATTTCTTCTAGTATAGGATAAGAATGAATTGAATTGGTGGGATTGTCAGTTATTGTTGACTTACAAGTACTAACAAGAGGAATGGGAGGAATATAAGATTGCAGATTTGTGTTTTGTTGATTTTTAGAATTCAGTTTATCAGCAAAAGGAAAAATGTACTCATTGAAATTCACATGTCTAGATATAAACAATCTACCTTTATCATCTAAACACTTGTAACCCTTGTGCTTAGAGCTGTAACCAAGAAAAGTACATGGTGAGGATCTAAAAGCAAGTTTATGAGAATTATAAGGAC
>JAUPMG010280055.1:0-18497 GCA_031762675.1 Pachysandra terminalis | reverse complement strand
TCCCCCTCCCCCCCACCCACACACACAAGTTCCTGCCACCGGCCCTGGATATGCGTCGACACCGATACTTTCCGTCATATCACATGATGAAAAGTGCTGATGTTACCATTCTTAGCTTTTCCGTCATAGAACCTGTGATCTAAGCTATAGCTTGTCTTCATTTTGTTTACTCAATCAATTCCCCCCAACACAAAATTTCCTGGCTTCGGCCCTGGATACGTGTCAACCTCATGTGAGGTTGACACATCCTAAATTCATAGAAGATATGCGTCACCACCGATAAATTTCCGTCATATCACATGATGAAAAGTGCTGATGTCACTATTCTTAGCTTTTCCGTCATAGAACCTGTGATCTAAGCTATAGCTTGTCTTCATTTTGTTTACTCAATCAATTCCTTCCCCCCCACCACCACATACACATGCACAATTTCCTGGCTCCGGCCCTGGATATGCGTCACATCCTAACTTCATAGAAGATATGCGTCACCACCGATGATATCACATGATGAAAAGTGCTGATGTCACCATTCTTAGCTTTTCCGTCATAGAACCTGTGATCTAAGCTATAGCTTGTCTTCATTTTGTTTACTCAATCAATTACAATTCTTATCGATGCACATAAAAGATAGTGTATAGGGATGTAAACGAGTTGAACCAAGCCGAGTTTTGCCCAACTCGACTCGGCTCAAGCTCGAGCTTGTAAAATTTAGACAAGGCTTAGATTCGGTTCAAGCTCGGTTTAATTTTTCAGGTTTAGGCTTGGCTCGGCTCGTAATTGGCTTAACAATGTGTGCGAGAGAGAGAGAGGGTTGTAAACGAGCCGAACCAAGCTGAGCTTTGCCTAGCTCGACTCGACTCAAGCTCAGTTTAATTTTTCAGGTTCAGGCTCGGCTCAGCTCGTAAATGGCTTAACAGTGAGAGAGAGAGAGAGAGGGGGAGAGAGAGAGAGAGTCTAATGAAAGAAAAAAGAAAAACCAATGAGAGAGAGAGAGAGAGACTACTGAAAGAAAAAAAGAAAAACCAATGAGAGAGAGGGTTGTACCCTGTGTGCCAGTGTGTATGAGAGGGCGAGAGAGTTAACAGATACGTATGTATATTGAAAGAGAAAAAAAAAAGAAATTAGTTAACAGATACGTATGTATATTGAAAGAGAAAAAAAAGAAACCACCGATGTGTGGCTCAATTGGTAGCAAGCTGGGCTCTAGTGGGCGTCTCCGGAGGTAAGTTTGGAGTTCGAATCCCACTAGAAGCACTCGTGGCCAGGGGTTTACCGTAATTTCTCCTTCCCCGAATGTGGATTAGTCCCACACCTAGTGTGGTGTGGGGGCACCACCCCGTGATTAAGACCAAAAAAAAAAAAAAAGAAAGAACAAAAAAAAGCAAAAATCCAATAAGATGCATGTGAGAGTGAGGGCGAGAGAGATAACAAATAAGTATCTATATTGAAAGAAAAAAGAAGCAAAAACCTAACGAGAGAGAGGGTTGTATTTGTACCTTAATGAGGATGAAGAACCAAAGAAGCCTCCACTATTAGAAACATAGAATTGGAAGTTGAGTGGTCATGAAGAAGATAACGGGAGAAGAAGAAGGGATGGTGGTAATTAAAGACTAAAAAATGAGTTTGAAAGTTATTTAGGATTTTTTAGTCTTTAACTACCGTCCATATTCTATAAAGAAGTTAAAAAAGTTAATCATTATTTACATCTTAAATTATTATTTTTATGATTTTAATTTGCTAAGTCTTAAATTAATAAATAAATAAATAACTAATTGACTTCAACACATCAAGTCTTAATGAATAGTATTATATATAATATCTATAATATATGAATTTGTATATCATATATATGATCGAGCTTAGCCAACCCAAACTCAGTTCTGGCTCGTTAAAATAATGAGCCTTTTTTGGGCTCAGGCTTAGCTCGCGAACCTAAATATTGAGCTCAAGCTCGACTCGTTGATAGCCCTAATATATAATGGCTATCTTATTTATTTATTTTTCGAGTATGTAATGACTATCCTAATTAATGACAACTCCAGCAACTGCTTCGTCGTCAAACTAAACTCAAACTCCAATGCATATAGTTTTACGTAATTCTTCTTTATTTTCAAATCCAAATCAATGCATGTATTTGCATGTGCGTTTTTTACAAAAATAAATATGGTTAGATAGTTGTAGATATTGAATTTAGCTCAGCAACATGTGGCATCAACCATCCATCTCAATACACGTGTCTTGTGCACAGACCATTTAGAGATCTGCGTGGCGATCAACAATCACTTCTATCATAGCAGATTATATTCGATTAGGTGGTTTCATCATGACCTTCAATATGGAAGTGTATCAAGTGCTCATGGACCGGCACCACATTAAGACTTGGGATGATTGCTACCTAAAAGGAGAGTTATCAATCTCAGCTTTATGCCTCTCACCCTCTACTTTATTTCTTTCTTTCTTTTCATGAAATAAATAAATAAATAAAAGATAAAAGCTCAATCTTCAATCAAGAATTTTATTGATGTGGGCACACACCCAAGGCTTCTATAAGTACTTACTGCAGCTTATAAATTTTATAAGCACTTTTTAAAATTAAATATGTGTTTGGGTAAGTAGTGCTTATTTATAAGAACTAGAGGAAGGCTACCCATAAGGAGAAACTGAAACTGCTCCCGAGCTCTTATGCGTTAAACTATTTCACAACTTTAATAATATTTTTAAAATATCTATTTTACCCGTAAACTTTCATAGGCGCTTAAATAAATGTTTTTTTTAAACTTTAATAATATTTTTATAATACCTATTTTACCCCTAAACTTTTATAAGCACTTAAAATAAATGTATTTACCAAACACTATTTTTTTCAAATAAATAGTTTATTGTTGTTGTGGATAAGGACTCCCATTGAGCAACTTACCCAATGAATGTTTATCCATAAGCACAAGCCGGGTCAAACGCAACCTAAGACTTGAAAGTGTTACATTTTAAGCTTGCACTAACCTTTTTTTATGCAAATCATTTTTGGAACTTTTGATATTTGGGGGTACAATCAAACTTTTTGGGGGTATGAAAAGAAAGCCACCTGTATTGTGTCCCATTGATCAAAATGCAATGTGGTCCTAAATACCAAAGGACCTACTATAAGCACCCAATTGTTCATTGGCCGACATATCACCCTACAATAATAAAATTTGAATTCCAAACGAGAATTTGAAACTTAAATGAATTCATGAGAAATGAAAGTTGAGTAGAACTAGAATTTTGGAATTTGAATGAGAAATGGAATTCCAATTTCCCCGTAATGTCAGTGACAGTGGAAGTGCCGCATATGGCAGGGTGTTGGAAGGGTGGCACTGGCATCACCTTATAGTGAATGTTGGAGGTTGGAACCTATGTCACACAATCCGTCATCGTTAGGTGACGTTTTGACGCTCAGAACCCTCGTTCGGAGCACGGAAACGTAACTAAAATCCGCAGATTTGAAAATTCAATCGACAGATTAGAATAAATGCCATATCAAGGCTGTGTTTGGCCTGACTTCTATAAGTACTTATTGTAACTTATAGCTTACATAAACACTTTTTAAAAATTAAATGTGTTTGATAGCTCTTATGAGTAAATGCTTAACCATAAGTACTAGAGGAAGGCTACCCATAAGGGGAAGCTGCTGAGAGTAGCTACTCCCATGCAGAAGCTATTTCACAACTTTAGTAATATTTTTAAAATACTTATTTTATCCCTAAACTTTTATAAGCATTTAAATAAATGTTATTCTTAAACTTTAATACTATTTTTATATTACCTATTTTACCCCTAAACTTTTATAAGCACTTAAATAAATGTATTTAGCAAACTCAATTTTCTTCAAATAAGCATTTTATTGTTGTTGTGGATAAGTGCTCTCAGTGAGCAACTTATCCATAAGCACAAGCCAGGCCAAATGCAGCCTAAATGTCGTTTTATGTTATTTTTAAAACTTTTGGGGTTAAGATTTAAAAGAATAATAGATATTTTTATTATTTTGAGAGGGTTTTATGAAAATATAAAATAAATAAATTTTATTATAAAAAGTTAAATTAGGTTGATAGATGTCATATTAAACTATATATTCGTACAAGAAATACAGTTTATATATATATATATATATATGTAAGCTCTGACTAACAAGTTATTTTCAAATTTGACGCTCTCGCTCCTGCTTTTGCTCCTGCTCAGCATTTTGGTAACTTAGGTAGAAACTAAGGCTGTTAATGGGTCAGATCTAGATCCCACACCGATCTGAATTCGTTTAAATTCACCAGATTTTTACCTAATTAGATGTCCGTCAAGTCGGATTTAGATCTTGATAACTAGACCCATTCATAACCGGATTTTGTTATTTTTCCCTTGTCTTCTTTCTTTACTATTAGATTCGGATATTTGATTGGATCCGAATCTTAGTTAGCTTCCAATACAGAATTTATAAATATATAATCCGATTTGGACTCAGCTACTTGTATGAAAGATCCTGATTGAAATTTAATTGGATTCAGATCTCTTTGATTGTAATCAGATCCCAGTTTCGACCATGGTTTATCCAACCCGAATCCGACCCGATTGCAGCTCTAGTTGGAACAACGCCAACGGGGCGTTGGCTGGGCTGGTCAACCAGCTATGCTTGAGCTCAATAATCTCGTAAGCCTAAACTGAGCACGAGTTGGCTCAAATCATGCTTTATGTTAACATGTTGGAACAAGGTTACCTAATAAGATGCCTTTACATTACAAAAATAAAAAATAAAAAAATAATAATAATAATTATAAAATAAAGGATGAATGTAATTTGAAAGATAATTAGTATTCTAAGTAGAAGATGAAGAAGTTCATCATTAAGGCTGCGTTTGCCCCGACTTAAACAAGTGCATATTTCAGCTTATAGCTTATTAAAGCACTTTTTAAAATTAAAAGTGTGTTTGGTAACACCTAACGGGTAAGTGCTTACCCATAAGGAGAAGCTGCTCGCTTCTCCCAAGCTCTTACGCGGAAGCTATTTCACAACTTTAGTAATATTTTTAAAATACTTATTTTACCCCTAAACTTTCATAAGCATTTAAATAAATGTTATTTCTAAACATTAATAATATTTTCATAATTCCTATTTTACCCCTAAACTTTCATAAGCACTCAAATAAATGTATTTCCTTTAAGCAAGCAGCTTATTGTTGCTATGGATAAGTGCTCCCATCGAGTCACTTGTCCAAAAGCACAAGCCAGGTCTAAGGGTATTATTCTTCATTTTTTCACCGGTTCACATAGGTTTAATATCCAAACCAGACCAATTTTGTTTATAATACTAATCCAATGTTTAGTAATATTTTCAAGACAGTACTGATGGCCATAATCTAAGTATACCTTCATTGACATCTCAAGTTCATCTGATTCTTTATAGTCCTTACATTCTGATTTTGCTTGTTCAAAGGCTTGTAGTTAAACATAACCAATGATTGGGCTACAATAGGTCCTTATTTTGATGTTGAGAAAGCAAAGCCATGTTTTAAGGGGTGCAATC
The DNA here is from genome assembly GCA_031762675.1 of Pachysandra terminalis. Taxonomy (NCBI): domain Eukaryota; kingdom Viridiplantae; phylum Streptophyta; class Magnoliopsida; order Buxales; family Buxaceae; genus Pachysandra; species Pachysandra terminalis. The sequence continues at coordinate 12,950 of JAUPMG010280055.1, read as the reverse complement.
AATTTTTAATACAGAAAAAGAAATAAATCAGGTTGATTGATACCTCTGGGCTCTTCGCCGTTCCCCTTCAGCATCTCTTGAGCAGCCTTAGCACTGTTTGATTCAAATCAGCTTATTTGACAGGCCTGCCCTAAAAAATTAATCCAAAACAGATTGGGATGCAAGTACCAGAAAAACAAATCATAATAAAACTCAGACCTGCTTGTTTATCAATCCAATCGAACTATGAGGTAATTATGTCAATAAAAGTTTACTCACTATGAAATATATCTTGTATAGCATCTATTCAAAATTAGAAACATGAATGATCTGAGCCCGGTGATCTCTGCTTGAATAGCATCTCTTCAAAATTTGAGCACCCAAGACATATAGCTACCATGACAAAGGCACACAGAAGCAGGTGCCAAAGACATTTATCTGTGAATAATCATGACTTTTAACTCCTTTTTCTTCTGTATTGCTGTATTTGAACTTATAAATGTTTGAACTATTTTGACACAATTGGTTAATCAGTTATGCTAGTATAAACACTCAAAGTAACAAATGATTTCATGAAATAGTGGATGATAATTTTACACTCAATATGATGGTTAACAGGAATTTAGAAAGAGAGTGAAGGCCATATTTGCATCACAGAAGGAACACAAATAATTGTTTATAAGAGGCATATTCTTACCTTTCAAAAATTGTTTTTGAATAAGAATGTGTTCTACCAATGCTTTGTGAAGAATGATAATTCAATGACACCTACAAGTCTCCTTTTTAGGTGACCATAAGACATGAATTGTCCCTCAGAAAACACAGCTTACCACCATGAAGTACCTTACGATTCCATTGCCTATGAGCAACTGGTTGAGTTCAACTAACTAACAGTACTCACATAAGAATCATTTTGAGGAAATAATGGTGGAAACAAATTAGTGGATTTCAAAGTGATAACTTATCGCAACTGCAATAATCAGTTTCGAAAGCAATTCTAGTATGAATTTTTGAAATGAATATATGAAATGTTATACAGGAAATTGTAGGATAGCAGATCAAGAACAGGCCAAATTTTGAAAAAAAAAAAAAAAAACTGATCAATGGATGCTGCTTCACCAACAACAAGAGGGAGACAGAGATAGGAAAGAAGGCCGGTTTGACACAACCAAGATTGCAAATGGGTTCTAAATGGCAAGATGTGTGAAAATACTTTCGTATTTATCCATACATTGTGAATACACAGAGCAAGTCAGACAAATCTTTAGGCATGTCTCCATATAACCATTTTATAATTTGTTTTTATGAATAATGAAGATTTTATTAGAATAGACGAAGAAAATGTACATCAAAGAAAAGAACTACACCCACCAAATGAAGGGCAATAGCTGAAAAACATCATAAAAGGATAAAAGGCTGAACGTACAACATAATCCAAGAGTACACCCCAATATCACTCCACAATCTCCTCTAACGTATCCATCCTAGGGATGCCTACAAAGAAAGTCTCTTGCAACTCCTCTCTTGGAAAGCCTATCCACCAATTCATTGGCAGATCTAGGCACGTGAGAGAATGAGATTTTAACCCAGTAGCCCAAGACCACACCAATCTGATGAAATGAAAAAGTCTCCAAGAGCAACTCTAACGCTAGAGAGCCAAGAAATAACAATGAATTAATCTCCCCCCACCTCCAGCTCCCTGTATCCCTAAGATCTCGTCTCCTTCAAACCCATGAATAGGGTGCAAATCTCTGCTCCAACTGCATACCCGAAACCTATAGGACCCGAGAAGGCATTATATTCATAATTTCTTAAGAAGTAAGAACCGTGAAGGTCCTTGGAACATATAAACAGGTCAATTTGATCAATATACTCCTTGCAATGCAGCTTCTTTCATAGAACAGCATAACATTTGAAGGAAATCTACCAATTATAAGATGCTAAATGCATAGTAACTTTTATCTACTGGGCAGAGAGCTGGCAACTATAATATCAATTAAATTGGGTGATAGAACACCCTCGAGATAACATCAACAGTTGGAGTATCTATTGCCAACCCATGAAATTCTGTTAGATACCAGCTGGCCAGAAAAGCAACCAATATTCCAGTGTTTTTTTACAGTGAATAAAATTTGAAAACGATGTAACCAACATTTAAGTTTTTGTTTCACAACCATTTGTGGATTAGGAGATCCCATTTCTCTAGGTATATGAAATAGATATATCTCTCCATGAGAAAAGAACTCATATGAATTGCATACACCTGAATGGAATATAGCTTGGATATGAAAAAGAAAAAAATGAAAGCCAATATTTTTATAATTTTCATTACTCCAATCTAAATAGTGGAGTCATAACATTAAGGTACAATTTTAATGTATGGAAAATTCAAGAACACAATAAATGAGCTTCAAGTCACACCAGAATTAGAGCTAAAGGGAAAAAAATCCAAAAATAAAAGTAAAAATATTAAAAACATACCTTCAAAGATCCAATTTCAAATTTGGTAGTTTGTCGATGGAACGAAGCCAAAAAAACAGAGAACCAAAAAACAACTGCTAGTGGCTAGTTAGAGAATGAAGTTTTTGAAGCCTGTCATTGAAATGATTACAGTCATTATCTGGATTGTACAGCATATATAACAAAATTCAAACTAAAATCATGAGAAACAACACAAGATAGACACACGCTCGCATGCATACGAATGCCTGCCTGCCCACACGCATGCCCACGCATGCACGCATGCACGCACACATGCCCACGCACGCATGCCCACGCACGCATGCCCACACGGAAGCACGCACGCACACAAATTACATGCTAAAGACTCCAACCAAAAGGGGAAAAATCCTAGACATTTAAGAATCTTTACCTATGAAGCTCAAGAATATACCAACTGATGTTTAGCGAGCATTCATTTGGTCAATGCTTTCTCTGAAACAATGAACAACAAATCGGATCAAATTAAAAAATAAAAGATAAAAAGGACCAATATTGAGAGCAATAAACAGAAAGGTGGAACTATCTACCTTACAGTTCAAACAGCAAAACCCTCTTTATCTATTCAGATGCTATTAAAACTGAGGTGAAATGCATCCACGTTCAACAAAGTGTATCATAAGCTTATTTGCTTCTTCAGATTTTCCTTCTAGTTTCAATCTCTCACTCACCTTCTTACATAGTTTTATATCAGGAATCAAATTCCGATTAAACATTCGACAAGCCACTTTGTATGACGACAAAGGAATCCCTTTGCTTAAATAACTCTCCATAAGCAAGTGGCATGTTTGAGCATCAGTTTTTGAAGCTGTCCTCAAAACCTTTCCCAAGAGTTTATAAGCATCCTCAAGTTTCCCAAAATTACAAAGCTTCTCGATAACTTGATTATATGCCGTCCTGAATGCCTTCCTCAGAAGCATCTTCTCTAACAATGTCAATAAATCTTCCACCCTACCATTCTGACAAAAACGATGGATTATTGTCCTGTAAGTAACAGGTGTAGGTTCCAAACCCCTCTTAAGCATTTTATTAGTAAGATCAGCTGCCTCATCTAATCTACCTTTCTTGCCCAATGCATCAATCATCGTTGTATACGTGACAACATCAGGGTGTTTGTTACTAAGATACATGTCATCCAACAAAGAAAAAGCAGCTTCCAGGTCACCCTCCCGACAAAAGCCATGAATTACAGTAGTAAAATTTACCACATTTACAGCACATCCCTTGCTTAAACAATCCTCCATGAAGTTCTTGGACTCACATGCCTTTCCCTCCCGGCAGAGAGACTGAATCAATAAATTAATCTCAACTGGGGTTGGAAAAAAGCCTTTTTTAACCATCTCCCTAACCAAGTCACAGGCCTCGTTCAACTTCCCTTCCCGACGGAGCCCATGCATCACGACACTGTACGTGATGGCATTTGGAGCCCACCATTCCTCCTCACTCATATTCATCATCTCCCTTGCCTCTGATGATTTGCCAGAGCGACAAAGTCCATTTAACAAGGCTGTATATGACACAGTGTTTGGTTTGCAGCCATGCTTATACATCTGCTGAAGCATCTTCTTAGCTTGATCCACCTTCCCTATCCGACATAACCCATTAACAACAGAAGTATAAGTTACCACATCGGGAATGCAACCCTTCAGGAACATTTCATTCACGATTTCTTTCGCCTTGTCTATCCTCCCGTCCTGGCAGAATGAGTGAACTATTGCACTATACCCTATCTTATCAACCCGGAATCCATTGTCTTCTGCTTCCCTCAAGAACCCAAGGGCCTCATCTCCATGGCCATGCTTTGAGAGCATGTGCATAAGATTATTATAAGTAACCTGGTCTGATAATAAATTTCCATCCTTCACCATTTTCTCCATCAACTCCCTCACTTCTTTGACTCTTTTCTCTTTACAAAGGAAGCCCATTACAGTATAGTAGCTAATCTTATCAGGAGGGCAACCCTTAAAGGGCATTTCATTAATCAACTCCAGGGCATCTTCAATACGATGCACATCACAAAATCCTTTTATTAGGCAGTTATATGTGACAACATTAGGTGCAATACCAAGCCGCAGCATCCTATCCACAAACCTAAAAGCTTTATCCAGCCTATTCCCCATCACCAGAACATGAACTGCGGTATTACAGATCAACAAATCAGGACCGCATCCTGCTTTTTGCATCAAATTCAGTACCCGCATTGCATTCCTCAGCTTTTCTGCCCGACTGTACGATACCATCACATACCCAAATGCTTCAGGCCGACGCTCAATCCCTCTCCGGGCCATGAGCCGGAGAATCCGCTTCGAGCCCTGGCACAACTTAGTCTTGCTGAGGACCTGAAGCATTGCGTAGTACACCTCAGGGCTATGCCGGTACCGCCATTGCCGGTCAGCCCAGTAAAAGAAATTCAGAGCTACACGCTCATCGGCCTGAGAACGCAGGACGGCACAGACTTGACTAGGTTTGAGGCTTCTCAGTAAGTGCCTCAACTCTCCTTCGAGCTTTGGATTCCATACTGATCGAAGGTCAATTAACCTACAAATCTCTCTAACCAAAGGGTTTCTGGATTCATCCACATCACCTTCTTCCACTACTCTACTATGTTCTTCTTTCTTTAGGCTATTCCTATCAAAAGTATTCAATACCCTAAAGGCATCCTCATCATCACTTTCATCTTCTTCTTCATCATCGCCCTTTTCTATTACTTCTTCATCTGATTCATCATCCAATTTAGGGTTGGGCATACCATTATCAAAGCAAGAAGCCCCAAATGAACCAAAATCTCTATTCTCAAAATCTTTTCCTATGACTCTGTTCTTCACTCTATCCTTGTCACCAAAATCACTTTTTTCAACACAATGGGTATCCAAACTAGGGTTTGTACTACGGTTTTTAGATGAAAATGATGAAAAAGAGTGAATCGAGGGAATCAAACAGAGTTTGAGATTACCAGTAAGCTCTTTCTCTGACGGTTCTTCTACAATTCTGCAAGAAACGATCAATGAATGAGATTGGACGAAAATCCTCCTTCGTTTAATACATATTTCAAAGGTTTTCTGCATTTTTGAGGGGAAACGGAAGCAAAATGTTCCAGCAACGACTGTTCTTCAAGGGCAATCCGCCATGACCGCTGCAAGTTTTTTTTTTTTTGTTTTTATTTCCTTTCCCATCCCCTACCCTTTTCGGGGGGGATTTCTCTTCATAATTTAAGGTATTCCCATTATACCCAATAAAAAGCCTTTGTTTTTAATTTCTCTCTTTATTTTTTTTTTCTCGGATGAAATGGATGGAGTTAGGGCTTCTCCAATCATTTCCTAAAACTTTCCCCAAATTCAAATTCGAAGAAAAAGGGTAAAACTGCTCTCCAATAGTCCCCAAACCTCTTCTCAAATTTGGGAAATCCCTAAACTTTTTCTGAAATCAAGAGAAATGTTTGAGGACTCCAAACATCTTCCCAAACCCCAATGGCTATGTTTGTAGTAATGGTCAAATTTTTTTTAAAACATTTTCACCCCAACGGTCTCCTCTCCACCCCTTCAAAACCAGCAACCCACCATTTCATCGACAACATAAATTTTGGAGGGGAAAGGAAAAGATGCTAAATTCAAAAATTAACTGAAAAACTTGCTGATTTAAAAGTCTTTAAGACATCCTCTTCCTCATCTGATCCAAATTGTATGACAATTAATACATATAATATATCTGACAATGAAAATGAATCTACAAATACCCAAATTTCAGACCATGAAAATATCCATGCTATCGAACAACAAAAGAAGTCAAATTTAATTAGAAACCCCATAAAAGCTATTATAACCGACTATCACTGGCCAATACACAATATGAATATATGGATACTTACTTACTAACAAGTTTTAATGGGCATAATATTTACAATTGGAACATTGATGGAATGACAAAATATCAAATTACAAATCTAGTACAACAAATGTTATTGTTCGCCAAAGCAGCTCAAACTGACAACTTTAATACGGATCATCAAGTAGCCTCAATGATTGCTTGTGGTTTTCCGATCAACTTAAAGGATGGTAGGATAACTATCTCACACAGGCTGAAAGAATGCAAATCCTTTTTGCTGTCAAAAAAGATATTAATAATCAAACAATAAAAACTGAACAAGGTCAAAATATTCCTGATGATGTTTATACATTAACTACCAATATACTTAAACATTTCATAGAATACAATCCCCAAGCACAAGATAGAATACGTGATCAATTAATGAATCTACGATGTCCAACCCTATCTTCATTTAAATGGTACAAAGATATGTTTCTTTCTAAATTATTTCAAAGAGATGATCCCAATCACGAATTTTGGAAAGAAAATTTTTTCTCTAGTTTACCCGCTTTATTTGCTAATAAAGTTAAAGAAAAATTACGAAACATACTCAAAATATTACTGGCTATTCTTATTATACCTATGGTGATTTAATTGTTCAAATTAATCTTGTAGGAAGCCAATTATATACTGATCTAAAACTTAAAGGCCAAATGAAACGAGAAAATTTATTAGGAAGAAAGGAATTAGGCCAATTTTGTGAAGTGTATGGTTATACTCCAATCAAACCTCCTAATCTTTTCAATAAAAAGTCTAAAAAACATAAGGCTAAATCTAGTTCAAAATCTACAAGACAACGCAAAAAAACATTTTAATACATTTTCTAAACATAAGAAGCCTCAAACAAAAACAAATGAATCAAAATCTTCATCATCTAATAAAAAACTTCCAATTTGTTATAAATGTGGTAAAGTTGGTCACTATAAAAAGAAATGCAAAACCAAACAAAAAATTAATGAATTACAAATTGATGAAAATTTAAAATTACAGTTATCTTCTATATTATTAAATACAGATTCTGAATCTGAAAACGAAAATTATATAAAATTAGACGATGAAAACCTCATACACTCTAATTCATCTTCTGAAGATAATTCATGTTCAAATACAAGAAATTGTACCTGTCTTAATTGCTTATTCCAAGATAATTATATTTTAGTATTATCTACTGACGAAAAATTCATATTAGACACAATTGATCAAATTACAGATAAAGATAAAAAACATGAATATATCATGAAATACATGAATTTACATAATAAAGACAACACTAATACTAAAAAATTAAATTCTTCATTTATATCAGAAGAACCTTATTCTATCAAAGAATTTTATAATAGACTTAAGCCACAAAAATCTCATGAATCTACAATATTTGACTTACAAAATGAAATCTCTACCGTTAAAATTGAATTACGCGATCTTAAACTAAGACTCCAACAATTAGAATTATCCGTATTACCTTCTCAAAATCCAACTTTTGAAGATTATAATGAAGTTTACAACCACCATTATATTCAACCCAAACACCACGTCGAATCTAGTAATAAAAATCAATTAATTGAAGAATCGGAACCTCAGGAAGAAGAAAATTTCATAACCACAATAGATAAATTCCTAGTTCAAAAATAGTATGCACATATTACAATAGTTATTGATCAAGACTTTATCCTTGAAACAATAGCATTAATAGATTCCGGTGCCGATTTAAATTGTATCAAAGAAGGATTAGTCCCTACTAAATATTTTGAAAAAACTACACAAAGACTTAGTACTGCTTCTGGACAAAAGATGAATGTCTCCTTCAAATTAACAAAATCACATATTTGTAATCAAGGTATTTGTATACATTCTCCCTTCATTTTAGTTAAGAATTTATCTCAGGGAATAATATTAGGAACCATTTTTAACCATGATACAACCATTTACTGTTAATAATTCTGGTCTTCATACTAATACCTTAGGACCTCCCCTTACATTTGAATTCATTGATAATCCTCAAACAAAAATTTTACAGACCATTAAAACATCAATCTCTTGTAAAGAAAAATTTATATCTCATCTTAAAGAAGATATTCAATACAATAAGTTTCTTCAAAAACTCAATTCCCGAACTATCCAAAAAGAAATTTTTACATTTCAATCCAAACTAGAAAAAGAAATCTGTTCCAATCTTCCTTCTGCTTTATGGGGATAGAAAAATGCCATTTCGTCAATTTTCCCTACATTAAAGAATTCAATGAAATAAATATTCCATCTAAAGCAAGACCAATACAAATGAACAAAGATTTAATTCTCCATTGCAAAAAGGAAATAGATGATCTTCTAGAAAAGAAGCTAATACGACCAAGTTATTCCCCTTGGAATTGCTCTGCATTCTATGTTTATAGAGTTGTAGAAATAGAAAAAGGCGTTCCTCGCTTTGTAATAAATTTCAAACCCCTAAATAAAGTTCTACAATGGATTCGATATCCTATTCTCAATAAACAAGATTTGTTAAGTCGTTTAAATATTGATAATATTTTCTCTAAATTTGATCTTAAATCAGGTTTTTAGCAAATACAAAAATCTGAAAAAGATAGATATAAGACCGCTTTCTCTGTTCCTTTTGGGCATTATGAATGGTATCTTATGCCTATTCCCAATAAACAAGATTTATTAAGTGGTTTAAATATTGCTAATATTTTCTCTAAATTTGATCTTAAATCAGGTTTTTGGCAAATACAAATATCTGAAAAAGATAGATATAAGACAGATTTCTCTGTTTCTTTTGGGCATTATGAATGGAATGTTATTCCATTTGGATTAAAAAAATGCTCCTTTTGAATTTCAACATATATTGAATGTATATTTAACAATTATCAAAAATTTATAATTTTCTATATAGATGATATTCTTGTTTTCTCTGATTCTCTCGAACAACATTGGAAACATCTAAGAACCTTTTTTAATATTATCAAAAATAACGGTTTAGTTGTATCTGCCACAAAAACCAAATTATTCCAAACAAAAGTTATATTTTTAGGCCATTATATTTATCAATCTACAAAACAACCAATAGAAAGAGCACTTGAATTTGCTAATAAATTTCCTGGTGAAATTAAAGATAAAAAACAATTTCAAAGATTCTTATGAAGTCTCAATTATGTTTCCCAATTTATCAAAATCTTGCAATTGATTCTAAACCCTTATATGACAGATTAAAAAAGAATCCCCCTCACTGGATAGAAATCCATACTCATGCAGTCCAAAAAATTAAATAACATACTAAGATATTACCCTGTCTTAATATTGCTTATCCCCAAGCATTTAAAATTGTTGAAACTAATGCCTTTGATATTGGTTATGGAGGTATTCTCAAACAAATTCATCCTCAATCAAATCAAATCCAATTAATCAAATTCACCTATGGAACTTGGAAACCATCACAATTAAAATATTCAACCATTAAAAAAGAAACCTTTCAATAGTTCATTGTATTACCAAATTCCAAAGTGACTTATTAAATCAAGAATTTTTATTAAGAATTGATTGTAAGGTTGCCAAAGATGTCCTTGAAAAGGATGTCAAAAATTTAGCCTCAAAGCAAATATTTGCTCGATGGCAAGCCATTCTTTCAATTTTCGATTTTAAAATTGAATATATTAAGGGTGATGATAATTCTCTCCCTGACTTCTTGACTCAAGAATTTTTGTAGGGAAAAAATGAAACCAATTAATTACCAAGGGAAACAATCAATTGAAGGCAGTGGTTCTAATCAACCATCCTATAAGCAAGCTATCATTGGATGACCTTCACCTGTCCTCAACTACCCTCATTATAATTTACCCCCAAATCCTACCCACTTCACTCAATCACCTTCTACCCAAAATACTGAGAATCCCAAATATTCTCCTAAAGGTATCATCAATATTTTAGTGATTGAGCCGCAAATCCAATCATCTCCAAATACCTTTGCTGGACATTATTCCCTTCTAATACTCATATGCCTTTTGATGGACCTAAGACTAGAAAGTTTTATGAATCTATATTAACTGAAACCAAATCAGCCATTATTACTCATTCTCATGCTCCCAATGACATCCATCACTATTCTTATTCAAAATTCCAAATAAAGCACATCATTTCTCGCCAATAATGGGGTGACATTAATAATCTTAAATATTTTAAACAAAATAGAGTTCTCTAGTCATATTGGAAATACATTAAGGCTTGGGAATAATGCCTTTTTTTTTTTTATACCAAAACTCATCTTTCAAAAATTCCTGATTTTTCTTTTTTTGTCCAGGATTTTCATCCAATATACCATCCTGGTTTACAATTTGGTGGAAAGGTTTTGGCCCAGTTCAAGAAATTCTCACTGAACCACTACTTGAATCATATGATATCTTTTACATGAATAACCCCAATATCAATAATGAGATTGTTTACTCTTTCATGCACTTTGTTAGAGAATTTTCAATCCTTTGGATTTATGCATGGCAATATGTCATTGACATTGATGAAGAACCTCCTATGCTCATTCGTCAAATAGTCACTAAATGGTGGGCAAAATGCAACTTTGATCATCTTCTACCCGATCAGATGATCCTAATTTATCCCAAAAATAAAATTCCGTCAGTTCCATCCCCATCTCCCGATGACCCAATAATCACAGTCCAAAAACTCAAAAGGAAGATCATCTCTGCAAATCCTAATATTTCTGCTGCTGATCTGAAGAAGAAGATACTGGAATTAATTGATAATGATGAGATCGACTCTTGCTCATCTACCATCCCTGCTGATGATCCGAATAATGATGACAATTTATTTAGATGTGACGTTACTTCGCCAATTTAATATCTACAATAGAGATTCTTCACATATATCAATAATTCAGAAAGGCCGGATAGATATGTAGACACCAGCTAGATCCACATCACATGCAATGACATCAATATTACAGCCTTATCCATGTGGGATTGAAATGGTCATGGACAACTGTCCACTAGCAAAACTTCAATCATGGATAAAGTTGTTTTGCATTGACAATCCTATCCACAACAATCCAAATAGTTCCGGTCAACTGATGAACAGTAAAAGTTAACAATGAATAGTACCTAAATAGTACTTCGTCGAATAATAATTCATCGAATATGCTCGGATATGCTCCTCCAAATAGTACCTGCTATCAATATTTCATCGCTTCTGCTTTTGACTACGACTCCACTACATCAAGGACACGTGTTAAAGCAACTTCATTTATTGTTTCTACTTTTGTTGAATGGCTAGGATCAATTCACTTTATCATCAATGGTGTCACACCCCCAATCCCGTAACACAATTCCCTATGCGGGACTGCACGGATCTTGAAGTGCAATCTTCGGGTTCCATCACTAGAATGTGGATTGCCATATCAAAACCATAAGTAATAAAAGTAGAGTATACCTTTATTGATCAGAATTGCGGAAGCTAAAGAAAAACATATAATCCAAATGACAATCTATGACTTCAGCTGAGTCATGACCCCCAAAAGAGTATAAAACCGAAGTATAAAGTTAACTAAGCCATTGCAACTCAATATTTATCAAAAACCCTAATCTAAATAAACAATAAACAGAAAAATATGCAATAGCAAGCAATCCAAATCCAATCCTAGTCCAAAGCACAGAAATCCATCATCCTTCTCATCCTGCAACATGAGAAGTTGCATGAGCTTTGATGCCCAGTAAGTCAATCAAACAGTCATTCATTCCCATATGATATCAATAGAGTCAATTCAAGTCATGGCAATAATATAAACAATTAAATATGATGAATTTATTGATGTTATGAAATTAATGAATGAATCATACATATGCTCTAGATGAATGCTCAAATAAGGAATGCAATGATGGTGATATGCAAATGAATGTGTTAGACAAATATAGACTGCTAAGTGCCCTCTTAACTTCCAATACAATACAAACCAGATTTCGGGCAAAGGCCACTAGGACCAGCCGGATATCCCCTCTTCATTCCGGGCGCTAACCTATAGTAGAAGGACACCGTTGTGCTAATTCGGAGTAGTTGATACTCTCGGAAATTCCAACCCAATGCTAATTTAAGAGTGTACATTACTCAAGGTGTTCCAACCCGTATAGGAACTAGCAAGCATCCTACCCTATTTTAAGTGGGGATTTCGTCCCACAAGGTATGTAGTCAACCCGTGGGAATCCTAAAAAGGAAACCCTTTATTTTCCACCTCCAGTGCTTTCTTAACAACCTATATCAACCTAGCATGAATGTAATAGATTATTAACAAGTGTCATCTTAATTCAATTGAGTCCAATACCAGTTACTATCAAATCCAATGTGATTGATGGGTATCAAACTATTATGGAACTCCAAGATGAAGTCTATGTTCTATCTTGAGTCTTAAAAATCAATCACAATGCTAACGGTACGAGTCCACATCTGTAATACCCTGTGTTTTTGAAAGGGCAGAATTGTAATTTTTCCTTTGTGCTATCCAGGGCGGACCGGATTAGACCGGACCTAGTCGTATGACTAGATCGATGTCGACACGCCTCGGTAGATGGGATTATGAATTATAAAGTATAAAAATAATTGTTGATGTGTATGGTTGA
>JAUPMG010280045.1:6254-18499 GCA_031762675.1 Pachysandra terminalis | reverse complement strand
TATGACCGGGCTTATTTGTATTGCAAATATTACATTTTGTGCGTTTTGCCCAGTTGATATTGCCACACCTGAAAAAATGGACAAGCATAAGTAGAGAAAGGAAAAGTATAAACAGAATAAAATTAATTGTATAAATATATTCTCCCTTTGATTGCCATGTAGATCCAAACATAAAGAAAAGGGAAAAATTAAATATTATCATTAACAAACCAACACATAGTAAGCTAACTATTTAAGAAGGGAAAAAATCTAAATTCTATCAGCAATTGATTCCAACATAGGAGCAGTAATTCAGAGCCACACTGCTCAATTACCATTAACCACAGTGAAACCTAAAAACTACTTGAAAAAAACAATTATTAAAAAGAAGAAAAGAGAAATAATTATGAAAAACCTGTCTTCTAAGATTAATATCGAACAAACTTTTACAGACCAAAGAAAGCAGAACTCTGTTTTTCTTATATAAAAAAGGAGAAAGGAGAAAACAAGACATGAGTCTAAAAATGAAATTGGAAAAAGAAGAAATGAAAATGAATGGGTAGACAAACACACCTAGAGTTAGTTTATAAATTATAATTGTTTAGCATTTCATATAACAAGTAGTTGTATTCTTCTATGTCAAAGTACAGTTAACTGATGATGCATATACATGGTTCAAAATTCCAATGTCAATGAGGTTGGACATTGTAAAAGTTGGAACTTATAGTGAAAACGTATTGAAGTGACAAAAAGGAAAATGTAAAACTATTGCAAATTTCATATAGAAATTGTTTGGATGTGATAAGCTGATAAACAGATTACAACTAACATTACAGCCACAGAGATAAAGACATAATTAGTACATTACAGCCACCCACATTGAGACAGAACAAGTTGATTCACAAGGACAATAACAAAAAGAGTAGATTTAAGTTAAGCATGCATACCTAAACAAAAACACTTCAGCTCTTGCCTTTTTTTTTTTTTTTTTGATAGTTAAAGATAAGATTTCATTTAAAAAAATAAACAGGGGTTACAAGAGGCAAGCACAAGGTAAAAGGTTACACAAAAAGAGAACAGAGAAACAGAAAAAACAAAGAGTGCACAGCTATGTCCACAGTCCACACTAAAAGCCAAACTGGACATCCAGCATCAGCCTTGAACTTAGAACCCAGAACTGGATGGACGCCATTGTCTCCCAACATCTAGAAATACCTGACCATGAAATGTCTCTGAACTCAGGGAGCATGCACACCCAAGATGCTGCCAAACTCAGGATATAAGTCAATAAGGGTCCCAGAAGTAAGATGCTTATCCTCAAAAATTCTTTTGTTTCACTCACCCCATGTCCCCCACAAAATATAAAAATAAATAGATCTATATAAAATCTGTCCACATTTCCCTAGGGACGGGAATCTCCACTAGTCAAGCATATCTTTAACTGTATACAGGCCCACCCAGTCCACACCAGTGAATCTGACAAAAAACTACCAGATCTTCCCAGCCCACCAGCGCCAGATGAAGAGGTGATCCATTGACTCCTCAGATCTCAAACACATGGAACAAACCTGTGGGAATAAAGCCAAGTAATGTCTCCTCTTTACATGAGAGGAGTCTAAACTCCAAACAAACGCATTGACTTTGGGGGGGACCCTAGCGCCCAAAGCAAGAAGGTAGAGAAGGGAGGAGCACTGAGATCAATACCTAACACTAGAATCGAACGGAAAGATTTTGCAGTGAAAACCCCACTCGGATCAAGACACCAAACTCTGGAATCAACTAGATCGTCCGCAACCACTGTATTTTTAAGAAGCTCAAACAAGGAAGCCAGTTCATCCAATTCGATTGACCTTGGGTCCCTAGTCAAAGGGAGGTTCCCAGAGAGGCCTGAGATGGAACAGCTTAGCACCTCATAAATGAAACTCTTTATGAACAGCTATACGAAAGGTTCTAGGGAAGCGCGAAGCAAGAAGAGACTCACCCCACCACAAATCCAACCAGAAAAGAATGGAAGAACCGGAACCAACAGAAAATCTCACATACTTCCAGAAAATATGAAATAAGCCCGAGATAGCCTTCCAAGGGCTGGCCGAGTAGATCATCACCGCATGGTTAGTATCCCATCCACTTACATAAGTTTCGTACTTACTTGCAATAATCGTCCTCCACGGGGCTTCTCTCTCCACACTGAATCTCCATAGCCACTGTCCTAGAAGAACATTGTTTCGACTTTGAAGATTACCCAGGTTAAGCCCCCCTTTATCTTTTTCCTTGCACACGTCCGCCAATTTAACTAGGTGATCCTTCATCTTTCCACCCCCTCCCTCCCAAAGAAAATATTTTTGTAATTTCTCTATTCTGTTACTGATCGATTTTGGCATCTTAAATAGAGACATAAAGTATGATGGGAGGTTACCCAAAGAGGCTTGAATCAAAGTAATTCTACCTCATAGGGATAGGTAGTTTCTTTTCCAAGTACCCAATTTCTTTTCCATCTTGTCAATAACCGGATACCACATTTGTACCCATCCCCCTATGATTTCCGTTCACTGACATTCTCAAGTACTTCATTGGTCACATTCCCACACCGCACCCCATCAATCTAACACTATTCTGAAATCATCCTCCACGTTAGTGCCATACAAATTGCTTTTTTCCAAGTTTACTTTAAGAACCGATATCATCTCAAAACATCCAAGAATGCATTTGGTCCAAAAAAACATTTTCTTTCGAGGCCTTAAGGAAAATAATGGTGTCATCTGCATATTGCAAATGAGACACCATCATCTTCTCCCTTCATACTTCAAACCCACGGATATCTTCCGCCTACCAAAAAAACCTACTCAGAACATTGGTAAACAACAAAGGGGATAAAGGATCCCCTTATCGTAAGCCCCTAGATGAAGACACTAAACCAAAAATCCCCCCATTCAGACAAAAGGTGAACTGAACATTACTTACACACCCTCTGACCCACCTACACCATCCATCTGAGAAACCCCTCCACCTAAGCACCGACTCTAAGTACTCCCATTCCACCCGATCATATGCCTTTTCCAAATCCACTTTTAGCACAAAACCCGATTCCCACTTGCTAGATTTCTCCTCAATGCATTCATTTGCAATTAATATGCTATCCCTGATTTGCCTACCTTGGATGAAGGCACTTTGATTATTTCAAACCACCTGGCCTAAAACCCCCTTCAACCTGTTAGCCAACACCTTAGCTATGATCATATATACACTTGTAACCAAGATAATTAGTCAAAAATCATTAACCCTCGTGACCCCTTTGATCTTTGGAATTAGCACAAGGAATGAGCATTAGTGGTTTTGTTAATAACTCCACTCGACTGAAACTCTTCGAACACTTCCACCAAATACTCTTTAATTATGTCCCAGCAATCTTGGTAGAATGCCATGGAGAACCCATACGTCCCTGCGGCCTTATTTCTATCCATCTCCCAAATTGCCTTCTTTACTTCTTCCTCAAAATCTTTATCCAACTCTCCAACTGAATTCCCATCCAATCTAGATCCATCCAACTTATCCAATATAAATCTCAAATCTTGCTCAGAAGTGTATAGTTTAGAATAGAACTCTGATATTTCCTCATCTATTTCTTTGTGGTCCTCAGTTAACACTCCATTTCTTTCTATCAACACAATATCATTCTTTTTCTTTCTGAAACTTACCATTTTATGAAAAACAAATTGTATTTCCATCACCTTCCTTTAGCCATAACACTTTATTTTTGTCTCCAATTTATCTCCTTCTTCATGATCTCCTCTATTCCTTCTTCAAACTCCTAAATTCCCTGTCATCTTTATCAAGCACTTTGTATTCTTCCTCTCTATCAATGGACTGAATTCCATCCAACACCAACTTCTTCCTTTCCGGAATCCAACCAAACACCTCTTTGTTCTAAACCTTAAGATTTTCCTTAATACCTTTCAGTGATCTCATAAATTTGAAACCTTCCCACCCCATATGTGCAGCTTTATTTTCCCACCATCCACTCACTAGCTCCTTAAATCTTGAGTGAAGAAGCCACATGTTCTCAAATCTGAATGGTGGAGAGCCACCATGTCCGTAGAGATTAGGATAGGTGAATGATCTGGTATAGGCCTAAGTAAGACCTTCTGAGTGGCCTTGAGGAAGTGGTCCTCCCAACCTCAAGTAACTAGTAATCTATCCAACCTGCAATACACCGGTAAATCTTGTAGGTTGGACCATGTGAACCTTCCACCCACAAGGAGATAATTAATCAATTTACACTCGTTACTACAATCCGCAAATCCCCTCATACTCTTTGCAACTCTACTTCATCCTATTTTTTCCTAGGAATATCTGATCACATTAAAATCATCTAAGAGGCACCACTGTTCCACCCAATTATCTCGGAGACCTTTAATTTCTTCCCAAAATAGATTCCTCTCCTTAGGTTTATTGAGCCCATAAATCCCTGACAAAATCCATTCAAAGCTATCCTCCATACTTTGAAATTTAATGGATAGGGAGAATCTCCCGATCCACATCTCCTTCTTTCTAACACAATCAACATCCCATATGATACAAATCCCCCCCCCCCAATAACTAGCCACAGAATGTAGGAATTCGCATTCTTTGTATTTTGCTCCTCTTAACTGCCTAATTCTCTTAGAAATTTTTTCTTTCTTGGTTTCCTGAATTACTACGATATCAGTCTTAGTTCTCCTCCATAATTCTTTCACAGCTCTCCTCTTTTCCCCTCCACCCACTCCTCTCACATTCCATCTTATTAAACTCACTAGGTAACATTTTCCATCTCTCTTAACCCCTGGACTTTCGACTTCTTTCTTTTATATTGCATGCTCCATTGAAAGTTCCTATTTTCTTTAACCTATTCCCCATTCACAAGACACTGACTGACTTTAGACTCAATCCAACTCCCCCGACTCCTTTTTCTCTCTAAACTCATTCACTAATCAAGCAATAGGAACATGATCCCCATTTTTACTTCTAGCTTCAATACGAAAATCCGATGCAATTTCTATTAGCCCCTCCCACCACTCTCTATTCAGACTGCCTGAACCTCCCTCATTATCATCACAACTTGGCACTTCTCTATTAAGGTTCTTATTCTGGGTCCTCAACAACAATGTATCACGGCCCTTAGAGAAAGAAAGTGGTAATGGAGACACTTGAAAAGAGAGAGCCCTAGATAATCTATTCTGCAAGCAATTTTGTCAGAGGTCAACGAAGGGAAACCAAACAATTGACAAAAAGAACCGAATGGCGTACCAGAGCATTCTGACTTAACCACATTCTCCTTATGTACGAGAGATGACATGAGCTGACATGGATTCAGAGGAACAAATGTAGCTGACACGAACTGATTGGAAAAGGGAATAAATAATAGACAGTTGACACTCATTCGATGGATCCCTGTTTTGAAATCCACTGCAGGTAATATCACCCTTGAGCCTGAACTTAGTTTCATCCCCATTGATATGGCCAGCCATTAATTGAGATAGTATTGGTGAACCCTTGTATTGCCCCTCCATCTCCCTTACTACGTCATCTCCTTTGGAAAAGGGTACACAAACGAGCTATTTCTTAGGATGTTGATTACTCTCGATTTAATAAAAGAAGTCGTAATCTACCAATTTTGGAACATAACTTTCTTCCCCAACAAAGCCACCTGATATCGGCCACGCGTCCAAAATGTTTGGGCCCAGCACATGATTTAGATTGAAAAGGGTGGTCAAAATTTTGTTTGAATTTCAAATTCAAATTTGACCCTAAATGAGACCCCTCCATCTGTACCGTGGGCCTCCCACTGTCCTATTGTCCCCCATCCATATCTCCCTAAAGAATCCTGACGAGCCACATCTCCGGTTCCAGATTTGTCCCCTGTCTGTATGTCTTCTTCTACGAAGGACTCATCCTGAACTGGTAGGAAACCGGAACTCACAGGAACTTTCACCGGAAAAGCTACGAAGATTTCAAAACAACTCAACCCATCCCATAACACCATTAGTCGAGGGATTTTTATATAAAATATTTCATTTACTCCGATTTCCACCTTTCCCAATCCATTTTCCATAATCCCATATCTCCTACATCCAAGAGACCTCCCCAAACATCCCTGATCATCTTAAAAGTCTCCAACGCAAGTAGATGGGCAGGGATCCCTTCCACCACTAACCAGATTTCCCCTTGATCCCAAGACCCGACCACCGTCCCTTTTCCAAGAGGCCATCTCTTCAAAACCACCACTTTGTTGGCTCCATAGTTAATGACCAGAGTTTGAACGATGTGTCTGGAATCTAGTTCAGATTTGGCGAAGAACAATGCCTTTTTAGGCTTAATAATGAATAACTCTCCAATCTCAATCTCTCTGCATTCTAGCACAATCTTCTCTTTAACCGAACACCAGTCACATGGATAGAAATCAGTATTACAACTGATTGCGAGAGCCCATTGCGTTGAAGATGGGTAAACAGCACGTACTAGAGCCCACCCCAAGTTTGAAACCCCACCTGAAATCAAGTTCCCAGCAATCATCTCCTTTACTCCTAAAGCCTTACGTTCTTCGTTCTGAGATTCCAGCTTACCAATGCCCCGATAAACGTCATGATTGATTTGCATAACTTCCCTGCTAAAATCTACAATGTAGTTCCACCCATTTTCCGGATTCTCTTTAGGCAAAAACAATCATACTGTGCTTAACAGCATTTCTAATGGAAGTAATTTTGATGAATGCCCCTCTCAAGTTTTCCCTATACACTCTTCCAGCCACTCTGGACGATCCCATGAACCCTCCTACTGTATTTTTCTGACAGCACCCTTCCATCTTGTGGATGAACCAGTCGATTTCTTCACCTTGCAGCATTATCCAACTGGATAATGGGCCACTTCTCTCTGTAATCCTCATCCACCTCTTTCCATTGTTACAGTACCCTTCAAATGCCTACTCCTTTCTCTCAATACAAATCTTTCTCCGTCCTACCCCATTTGCATTATTCGCCTCCTTTGCTGGACTCGAACCCTTCGTCAAGATGCTAGCGTATGTCTGATGATGAGCCCCAGTTCCATCGATTTGCTTCTTCAACTTCTTCTCGTTGCAGATTTTCAGCACCCCTTCGATCTCTTATTTGCTATAACCCGCCGAAAGTAGATCTAGAACAGTTGAAACTAGATCTCCCCTTCGTCTCCTCTCAACGTCCATCGATTTTCTGCTTCAACTTTTTCTTTTGGTATGTGTACCATAACTTTTTCAGCTCTTGCTTCATTGAAAAGATAAGCTATAAAATGATCGATAGAATAAAACAACAATCATAAGGCACCCATATAACAATATGAAAGATAACAATACGATGGTTTTAAATTTGTCAAAAGTTAGAAAAACATCCCACAAAATTTCCTATTTCAAATGGCACCAACACTTCCCTATATCAATCCCTTTTTTACACAGTTTCCTCTATAATTCTTTTACAAAATATTCGAAGGTAAAAATTTACCATTAACATATCTCTTGAAGCTTCTTTATTTTAAACGTGCAATGTTACCTGTCAAATTGAAATTAAAACCTTGAACCAAACACCTATGAAATTGAAACCACACACTACATTATGTGCCTCCACTAATATTAGTTACCAAAAACACAGCACTTCAACAACAACAATCACAATTTACTGCTGAAATACACCAAAAAGAGAATATAACATGATATTCCTTTTTTGAATAATTGAAATAATTTCATTGATATAGTATAAAGAAGTAATCAGTACCAATGCTGCTGGAGGTGGACAACCAACAGGCAAAGCAACATAGAAAATCCTACAACTATAGTAACGCAAAACTGCAAAACAAGTCACCCTCCTTGTAGAATATCCTCGTCGGGATCCCCTCAAAAAAAACCTCCCTCCTCACCCCTCTAGCTAAGCTATCTACCACTGAATTCCCTGCACGCCAAGTATGACTGAAGGAGATGGCCATACTCTCTACCAACTGTTCGCTTGTCTCAACAAATGCCAAAATCTCCATGGCTACTACCGAGAATCAGACATCCAGGAAATGACCACAGCTGAATCCCATTCAAGCTCTAAAACACCAAATCCCAATTTCTTTACCTCCCTCAATCCCACTAATAAAGCCAACAATTCTGCACGTATCGAGTCCCCTCTCCTATAGGCCCTAAAAAAGTATGCACAATCTGACACTTGGCATCTCTAAAAACACCACCAACTCCAGATCTACCTGGATTGCAAGTAGAGCTGGCAATGTCTGACCCAACCCACCAACCCGACTAAATGGGTTAGGGTTGACCCATTTATTAAATGGGTTGGGTTCAAGTTTAGGTTTTGTGAACCCGTTGGTAAACGGGTCGAACCCAACCCAACACGCCTAACCCGTATTGACCCGTTTAATGCAGTTTTTTTCCTCTTTAATTTAGTATTTTATTATTTTTATATTTCATAGGTTAAAATATATTTTTAATGTTAAATAGATTTTTTTACAATATTTATTAAAAATATAATGTTAAATAGGTGAAGTTAATGATTTATTATTTTTTAATTTTAAATTTAATTATTTATTTATTTATTTAAATTTTAAACGGATTGGCAGGTTCAACCTGTTTATTGACAGATTGATTACAGGGTCCATGTTTTCCTGACCCGTTAGTAAACGGGTCGAACCCGACCCATTGCCACCTCTAATTGCAAGGGAAGATCCATCAAAGTTAAACTTGATAATCCCATCAGGCAGATGTCTCCAACCAGCACATCGACTCATCCTAACTGAAGCGGACCAAGCAATCAAGTCCCAATCATGAAGTCTCAAATTAAAAAGAATCTCTCTGAACGTTGATCTAACCCCAACACATGAAGCTACCATCACCATAATGGACTCAATAATGCTACGGGTGCTGCTCTGCTTCTCCTCAAAAGTTCTTCTATTTGGTCACCCCAAATTGCCCACAAAATGGCAAAGAACACAGATTGAGCCATCAATTTACCTTTTAGCCCCGTACCATATCCCTTGCACTACTCCCATAGTAACACAATTTTATCTGGCATCACCCAATCTAATCCAAACCTTTGTACGAAAAAAAAACTCCAATCTTCCCTAGCAAAGACACAATGGAGGAACAAATGATCAACTAATTCCCCCTGATTTATGCACAACTGACAAATGTGTGATGAGACAGCCAAACCTCTCCTTTTTTGCAATATATCGTAAGTGCTAATTTTATAGAGAACATAGGTCCAAACAAATGCCCGGGGGGGAGCACAAGCCTTCCAAAATCTGGACGGGTTAAAGAAAATGTTACTTGTACCTCCACTACACAGGACTTGGAAAAAAGATTTTAAAGGTAAACCTCCCACTAGGATGAAGTGACCAAACTTAACTATCAGTTTCATTAAGATCAATAAATGCATATTCAAGAGAGAATAACAGTTTGCCTAATTCCCCGAACTCAACCGGTCTAAGATCCCATCTGAAATCTGGTTTCCAGGACAAACCCTCACCAGACGAAGTAAGAATAGCAACTATCATAGCAGATCTATTTCTACCTACTACGAACAATCTACCAAAACAATATCACAGAGTGGAATTCCCCCACCAAAGATCCTACCCAAAAGATATACGGGCTCCATTACCCACCCCAAACTACAAGTGAGGATAGAAAAGAACAGCCAATTCAGATATCGCCTTCCAAGGGCATGTAACATCCTAGCATTACAATTCACATCCCACCATTGTCATCAAAGCCATACTTAGCTAATTACTACCTTATAACAAAGAGATCCTTGTCTGTGCAGAACCTCCACAACCACTTGCCCAATAGTGCAGAATTACGAGCCAAAATGTTACCCAGAATCAGGCCCCCTTCCATCTTTCTTCTACATACTAGCTCCCACCTCACCAAATGATATTTTTTGTGACTACCTCCTTCCCACAAAAAGTCCCTTTGAAATTTTTCAATCAGCATGCCTACTATAACTGGAACTTTAAAGAGCGAGAAATAATAAATAAAGAGATTAGCTAAGGCAAATTGGATGAGAGTAATTCTCCCTCCCAAGGACAAATAGTTTCTTTTCAATGTTGCCAACCTTTTCTCCAACTTTTCAATAATAGGGAGCCAAAAAGGTAATGATTTAGCAGTTTGTCCCACGAAAGGTCTAGATATCTAATAGGCAATTCCAACACTTCACACCCTAAAAACTCCACAAACTGACACACTCTCTCAAGCCCCACGTGTATACCAGAAATGCTAGTTTTATCCAAATTTACTCTCATACCTGATACCATTTCGAAGCATCTCAATATTGACTTCACCCAATAAACTTGCACCTCCTCCGCCTCAAAAAAACAAGATCATGTCATCTACATATTGGAGGTGGCATACCAAACAGTGTTTTCAATGTCGTAGACATGTCGATGATTTTGGAACTGTCGACACGAAATCCATGGGAAATCGCCAGATTTCCCATTTCCTTACGACGTGATGGAAAAACAATATTTTTTTTAAAAACAAAACCCTATAAAATTATGAAAACATAAATAAATAGTTATTTTTTCTCCCGATGTCACGACATGTCTCGAAATGTGGCAACATGTCCTAGGTCTTATCAGTTTGCGACATGTATCGACATTGCAAACCTTGATACCGAAATCCTACCTCTACCAACCCAAAAACCTCAAAAAAAAAAAAAAAAAAAAAAAACTAACTCTTCTACTCTAGCTAAGAAACAACTTAGGACATCTCCCACCGAGGTAAAAATTAAAGGAGAGAGGGCATCCCTCTGCGGAAGACCTCTAGACAAGGTAAAGTGACCCCGATCACAACCATTAAATATACAAGAAAATAACACCTTCCTAATGCAACCCCCAATCTAATCCACTTCCTCCATCTAGATCCAAAACCTTTCCAAACTAGAATAGAATCGAAAAAGTTCCATTCAACTCCATCATACGCCTTCTCCCAATCCAACTTAAACACAATCTCATGAGCCCCGTTACGGATCCAATCCTCCACACCTCATTTGCAATCAATGCACAATCCAAAATTTGCCTCCCCACTATAAAATCACTCTGATTTTTAGATACTACATCTCCAATTACTTCTTGAAGTCTAAAAGCAAGCATCTTCGAAATTATTTTGTACAATCTCGTGGTTAAGCTAATTGGCCTAAAATCTTTAATTTCATTCGCACATGCCTTCTTTGCAATCAACACTAAAAATGTTACATTTGTAACTCTATTGATCAACCCATTCTTAAAAAATTCATTGAAAACCTCAACAATTCTCCTTTGACAATCTCCTACGCATCCTGATAGAAAGCCATCGTGAAACCATCAGGTCCAAGTGTTTTGTCCCTCTCCATTCCCATAACAGCCTTTTTAATCTCCTCATCAAATGGTCTCTCTAGCCACACCTTTTAATCAATAGATAAAGATAACCCTTGGATGTTCCTCAAGTCAAAACGTAGGTCCTGTTATGATGTTAACAATCTCCCATAATAGTCCGATAAGGCACTTATCATCTCTTCCTCATCATCTATCACCTCCCCATCAACCCTTAGATATTTTGCTCTTCCACTTGCCAACTGATGAAAAAATCTAGTATTACCATCACCTTCTTTGATCCATGTAGCCCTCAACTTTTATCTCCCGCTTATCTCTTCTTGCTTCATAATCAAACTAATCTCCCCTCTTTACGATTTCCTCACCTTAATCTCACTCCCATTAAGTCCTCTAGTTTGTTCCAGCCTATCCAAACAATCAATTTCCTCCAACAATGCTTTCTTACGGGGGGTGAATTTAACAAAAATTGATATATTCCACACTTTGATCTTGTCTCCTAAAATTTTGAGATGCTTCATGAATCCAAATCCTACCCAATGCTGTACAACTGGCTGTGAATCACCCCACCATTTAGAAACCTCATTTTTGAAAACTTACGGGTTAGCCACATATTTTTTAACCTAATGGGGGAGGGTCCAATACGCCCCCTCTCCAAAGACACCAATATGTGCAAATGATTCGAAGTGGACCTGTGGACGATGGAATGAGAAATCGAGGGAAAGTGAGCATCCCAATCCACCAAAACTAAGCAGCTATCTAGTCTCAACACAGGCCATTTTCTTGCATGTTGAACCACACAGAAGAGCCTCCAACCAAGGGATTGTCCACTAGAGCTAGATCATGAATAGGATCTGAGAACAATATCACACTGTGAGAAACCCTGGACCCCCTTCGCCCATCGCCGGCCG
>JAUPMG010280044.1:0-32858 GCA_031762675.1 Pachysandra terminalis | reverse complement strand
CAGTGTTGCTCAAGTTCCAAAGCAACCTTTTGCAGAGCAGTTTTTAAGGTTTGAAATGATTTGGTCTCTTTCTCTGACGTGACTAAGCCGTGTTAAAATACACGCATCCCTCAAGATATTTCCCAGGACCACGTGTCACTCGTGAACTGCCTAACACTCGAAGGTCGCCCTCTAAAACGCTTGGTCGAGTGACACTTGTCCTACTGAGAGTAGGAAACTCTCTCTACAAATACCAGTCCCCATCCTCTATTGAAGAGGATCGAAGGTCTGAATTAAATAACCAGAAATTCGTAACCCTGAAAACACAGTGAGTAAAGATACTGAAAGAGAGAAATCTTCAAACCTGTGAGCTTTTTACTGCTCTGTAACTGCATTCACTCTACCTCCTCAGTTATTACAACTATTCCCTTCTTTCTACCACTTTCTCTGTCATTCTCGTAGGTCAAAGATTGACAAAGAACGCTCTTGACAGAACGGTTGCGCGACGGTTTAGGCTGTCTTGAGACAAACTTCCTACCTTACTCTGGTAAATGATTGTAATTGTTCCCCTTAATAAATAAATCCTTTTACAAATCCGTCATTACCAACATTAAATATAGAACTGTTTTTGAAATTAAAAATATAATCGTTTTGAAAATCAAAACAAAACCGTTTTCATACGTTTTTCAATAAAATATTATTTTGAATTTGAAATCAAATTCCAACACTTTGTTTATAGTCATGGATATATGTAATACATAATCCTTTAAACTATCTTAGCTCAAATTAGTTTTGTTTTTTCACTTTTATTTTGTATATTATTTACTTTTAATTTTATTTTTGGATATGGGTTTTAGTGGATTTTCAACCAAAAATCAATTAGAGTTTGTCACTTTGTGATCAAAGAGAGGGAAACAGAAATATCCCCTAAAAAAATTTATGGATTGATTTTCTATAAAAGAACTGTAATACTGGTTTCTTCAAAGACGAAAACGTAAACCCATATAAAAGAACTACAAAAAACAATTAAAAAGATCCCATGAACAATTCAGCAAGTAGCTAGTTGCAGTAACTCCTGATGTTTAATGGATAGTTCGCTCATCTTCGAAGCTGTTAATGGTGGAACATTGACTAGTATATGAATCTTTCTTCCAGCTAGCCTTCTTTGGCTTCATGGGTTTCTTTGAATTCTTCTTGATTTTCATCTTCCTTCCTTCTTTCTCAGACAATGACAAATAGCCTGCGCTCTTCATCAATCCAGTAATCATCTTCTGCATCAACATTCACGTTATCAATGCTCTTCCTCCGTTGCCCTTCGACTTCTTCTTTGCATTTTTCCTCTTCTCCAACGTAGTTGATCAATGCATACAGATCCAACCCCACATACTCGGCCAGCGTAAGCGTAAAGAGACGATTTTCCCAGGTTCCTTCTCCTCTCTCAGCGTTTACAAGAGACTCAGCTTTTACAAGCGAAAGGACTAGAAAAGACGTGTGGAAGCCAGCTGTAATTTAAGGCTGATTTAAGTTACGTTTCGAAAACTGTTAGCTGCTCTGTCAACTTTCAAAACAGAAGAATGTCCGTCAATTGCTCCGTGGGGGCCACAGGACAGATGTCGGTATTTTATGCTGTTAACAGGGTGCTAACAGGCTCCAATCTTGCGTTTACGTAATATAAGTGAACGAATGGTGGGCCCGCTTTCTTAACAGCACCGAATATCAACAATGGCGTTCGCTTATGTAGTGTAGTGGATGCTGCATACGCTCCTTGTGACACGTTTAGAAGTTACCGACGCTTTTAAACTTGTATTTTCTTTTTTGTTAATTAAGGAAAATTACATCACGAGGACAAAAGCCCGATGTTAAGGTGAGACATTGATCCCACCGGATCAAAAGCCAAAGGACTATGAACCATACAACAAAGAGAGCAAGAGCTCATAGATCCTAGATCCTGAGTGCTGTTGTTTAACTTGTTAGAAATATAATGTTAGGGAATGTAAAATTATATAAATAATTATATGATCGCTTATTATATAGAAGCTTTCATAGCTCAGTTGGTTAGAGCACCCGTTTAGTAAGCGGGAGGTCTTGAGTTCAACTCTCAATGAAAGCATTAATTTTTGTTTCCATGGAGGGGCCCAAACAAGTCAGTGAGACCCTTGAGCGAAAACACCATCTCGACAAGGAAAAACTCTACAGTGGTGGATCATACTCTATTTCAACGTGAGAATAATCTTTTGGCAATATTATTGTGAGATTTTTTTTAACTGGTAGAGAGAAAATGAAGCTGGATAACTGTCTATTTCCTAACAGCCAAGCTAATGTAGAAAGCTCCAAAGCATTCAGAGAAAACTGAAACTTTGCTTGGAATTGATAATCTTAATAAATAATTATAACATTGTCCACACCCCATCAATGCTTTAGAACATCATTCATGTCCCAATTTCTTTTTTTACTAAAACAGAATTTCCTGGATTTCACAGGTGCAAGCAACTTTTATAGACTTCAATTTTAACTATAACACAGCAAGGACAAATTACAAAGACCCATCCATCATTGGCACCATTCCATTGCAATCGATAGTCCCCTAAGGCTCTAACACCCTTTAAGGTCCCTCCACTTTAGGTAGACTAGCCCTGCACGATAGTGCGTGTACGCCCCGGCCAAAACCAGCACATGAAAAAGTTGATGGCTGTGTCCGGCGATATCAAATTTCCCAGGCTTCCATCGTTCCGGGATCCTTGTCGCATAGACCAGTGCCCCAATCCCATAAAAGGCTCCCATCAGTATCTCATACCCTGTCGTATGGATGGCCTCTGGATGGTGTCTGAACACTATCAGCTTGTGCAGTATAGGCGCTGCCCCTGACATGCCCATCCCAAAGAAGAGCGAGGCACGGATGCTCCGGAACTCAGGGTTTTGGAACACCGGAAGAAGAGATACAACCACCGTAGCGATTCCAAGGATGGTTATGAAGCCCAGGTAGAGGTTGCAGAAGAAAGGGTTGCACATGAATGAGTAGTAGACAGGAGGGTAGAAGGAGGTTGAGATGAGGGCGGCAATTCCTGCATAATCAAGCCTCAGCATGAAGTAGGCCATGCGCTCGGAGTGGCAGGACAGGAGGTGGCAAGTGCTGCTGGCAAGCAAGCAAAACATAGCCCCACCCAAGAAGGCATAGAAGGGCCACCGCGTGATTGGCCGCAGCACCAAGGGTGCTATCATGTTCCCCACATCCTCTTTCATGCTGCTCTGAATATAAACAAAATACACAGATAATGCATTAGCCTTCAAGAAATATCAAAAACAATAGCATCTTTAACAACAAATAAGCATCAACTATCCACAGATATGTATTGACCACTCGCTTCTACTGAGTACCGACATTTCATTTCTTTTATTTAAAGTCATTGAATAAATTGATAATGATAAGGAAAAGAAATAAAAATTTCAAGTCCAATATACTTTACAAAAGACAAACACAAGAAACTGCATTAAAATTATCAAAAATTCACATGTGCATTTGCTTTCCAAGGTGATTAACTGGCAATTTTCTGACCCACTCAGTCCCACCTGATTTTAAACAAGTTGGGTTGGCATGGCATGGGTCATAACACCCATAGGTCAATCGAACCCACCCAAATAGTGGTCAGGTAAGATTGGGTCTGATCAAACCTGGACCATATTTACTAGGGTTCAGGTTGACTATCATAGTCCCTTTGATACGCCATATTGAACCCAACCATATCATGATACTACCCAAAGCCAACCTATTGCGATCTCTAATTTTGCTTCAACCTAAGTCTTACTAAAAAGATATACAATGTGACTTTTTATGCTATTCATTGTTTTCTTTCTTACCTTTCCTCCTTTTTTTTTTTTAACCTTTCCTATGCCAGTCAGCCGAGTGGCGGTAAAAATATGCATTACTCAAAATTCACCAGTTGCAAACTTGTTGACAGAGAAAAGTAAAAGGAAATGAAGGAAAAACACACATACACAAACAAACAAAGAGGATGTTGAGATGAATGAGTGGCAAGGTTAGGAAAGATAGGATTCGAGCCAAGTGCATTCAAGAGTATAGGAGTAGCCTGAATAGATAGAGATGGTTTGAGCATGCTCAACATAGACCAATGACCATACCCATAAGGTGTGAGGGGTGTGTATAAACAAGGTTTTCTGGACCGGTTCGGTCCGTATCGGCCGGTCGGTACCTCGTGCGGACCTCAGCAGTTCGATCCCAAGCCATGATACAAAGAATGTATCGCGATGGCAACCGGTCCTGTTTTTTAAGGTTGTGGACTGGACAGTCCAGACCAGTAGCGATCTGACCGTACATGGTCGATACCAACCAGTACAACTGGTCCAATTTTTTTTTCTTTTAAATTTGATTTTTGCACCAGACCGGTCACAGCCATGTCCGGTCCTCAGTCCCGGTACAAAAACTCCCTTGGTGTAAAGGCCATGATAGGAAGAGAAGATGGCCTAGGAAGACAGATGAAGTTGGTGCAGAACAACCTGCAAACACAGGGGGACATTGCTTTTAATGAGGAAGAATGGCACAGTAGGATCCATTGTGCCAAATCCACCAGATGGCAAAGGCATTGTTTATTGATTGACTGACAGGAAGAAAAGTTGCTATCAAACAAAACCACCCAGTGTTTCATCAGAGATAATTGCCACATCAAAGATAACATAATACCCAAGTAAATGATTGACATTAACCCGAACAAACAAAAAATGCTTAAGTAAACAAACTAATGACCAGCACAGATGCACTAACAAAAAAATGGAGCACACAGAGCAAATAAAAAAAATAGAAAGAAACACAAGAGTGCTCTGCAATCTGCAGAATAATTGCATCAGAGAAATCAAAATCAAGGTTGATACCAAAGAAAGCCGCCAAGAAGAGCATTTCTTAGATCTACATGCCATAAAGGAGAGGTAATAGATGCCTATCTAATAGACAATTTTATCCTTATAACCGTCTGACCTCTATATCTTTGATGGAGTTTTACTCAAACTTATAGCAAAAATTGTAATATAAGGCTCTAATGGCAAATCTTTTACTGAGAGATATAAGATGGAATTCTTCATTAGATGTTGTGTAATAGCTCTATGTCGCTTAAATTAAAAACTTATACCATAATTCTCATACAGTAAAATTAGGACCGTAGCACTGTGAAATGATACTGAATAGCCAGTTTCATCGGTTAGTTTACCTAATGATAGGAGGAAGGTAGAATTTGAAATCAGGCATTGGTTACTTGGTTTCAAATGGAAGAGCATAAAGTATAGGGAAGAATCTGAAAATATACCGGTGTTCTAGAAAGTTCGCAGAGAAAATTTCCTTTCTTTGAATCATTGAAAAATAAAACGAAACAAGGGTATTACCAGAACACAAATATCGGTGTGATTCTCAGAAGAGAACCGTTCAGGCAAGCAGTTGGTTAGAAGTTCCATAATATGCCAACCCGAAAGTGATGGAAGCAAATCCATTGAGGGAAAGGATGTCTTTAACTCATCCCTTAGTCTGTGCAAATCAGGCATGTTGGGCATGGAAGGAAGGCAAGCCAACAGTTCAGAATGCAACTTGTGTAGATCGGCCTTTCTCAGCACATCAGGCAAATGCTGCAGGGAGTGGAGATCCACAACTTTTGGAACCTTCATTGCGGTGTATATGGTAAGGCCAAGGAAAAAGAAGAACCCAATCAAATGCCTGAAACAATTATGAACATATAAGGACAAGAGATTTACAGACATGGAAATGGAAAAGGGTCAGCATAAATTTTTCCTGACTGCATGACAGATCAAGAAACAACTATACTTTCATATGACAGAAATGTGCTACATAAAAATCATTACACAATTAAGCTATTTGACACTAGAAAAAGAAAAAGAAAAAAGGCAAGAATAACAAACCAACTAATCCAATTTTCTAACATATGGTTCCAATAAACAGAACTCCATCAAAACTCTGTTGTCAGATTTTTATTTTTTTTTGGTGATGTGGAACCCCCGACCCCAACTTAGTGTGGACAGGGTAAACACCGGATATATGACCCCCACCCACAAGGACCATATATCAGGTAAACCTGGGATTAGAACCAAAAAAATACATGGAGGATAATGCTACCAAACATATTGAATTAAGACCCTCAGCGAATTCTTAAGGAATTATGTTCTATATATCAAGGGTACTTCTGTTAAGAGCATGAACAAGCATAGGGGTAGTAAGAAGCTTAATCATTTCAATGCAAAGGCCTTTTTGGTCACCCGTTAAAGATTAAGTTGAGAGAAATCAGAAATCTTTCGAGTCAAATCATCCTAACATGAAATCACAAGTCTACACTAGATTTTAGGTAAGACAACTAGTAACCTACCTTAATTTTAGGGCTAAGGGTGGCTGAGTTGAAGGACACATCCACTACTAAGGCAAATCCAGACCACCAAATTTGGTACTGTGATTTTTCGAACTTGGTCTATGAATCCATGCGAGAGTGAGAGTTCTCGATCACTCTTGATTTGAAGATCCAGGATTTGAATTGATAAATTCATTGTTAATATGAAAGACAATATGAACAACTGATTAAATTTCGCATGTCATCTATCTGTTTGTAAAACTGCAATTATAGCAACCTGCTATAAGGGTGGCTGAGTTATAGCAATTATAGAATTTGGTCCATAAATCTATGCAAGAGTGAAAGTTCTTGATCTCTCTTGATTTGAAGATCCAGGATTTGAATTGATAAATTCATTTTTAATATGAGAGACAATATGAACAACTGACTAAATTTTGCATGTCATCTCTGTTTTTAAAACTGCAATTATACCATCCCGCTAAACAACAACAACAACAAAAAAAAAACCTAAAGTATCAGATTAAACCCTAATAAAGCATTGAACCCCAACAAGAAAGAGATGCAGATATAGAACGCAACATAATCGTACAGACTAGACAAAGATTTGCATTTTGAGGATGGAAACCTTACGTCCAGACATTGAGAGTCTCATTGTGAATGGTGAAGATGCTTAGGAACACCTCCTTGAGAGGCCATTCTGATCGATAATGACCTATAATAAACTCATTGTCCCTCAGATAGCCAGGCAATGAATGATACTCAACGAGCTGATACCTCATCTTGTTCCACAATGTCTTCCTCTTCCCTTCCTTGGAGCAAACCCTATATCCATCTTCGTAGTTTATCTGATTATCCTCAAACGTCTCAGACAAAACTGTCGATTCCTCCTCGACATTCTCACAAACCCCACTATCCATCAATCTGTTCAGAACCAAAGATTTTTTTTTTTTTTTAAATCTCAAGCATTTAGCAAAAAACCATGAAAAGATCATAATTCATAAATCCAAACATCTCAACAAAAGAGAAAAAAGCAAACATACCTGAAATTGATCCTGAGAAGAAGACCCAGAAGCGAATTCTCCTGAAACTTGTATTTATTCCATCGAATTGGAAACTCGTTGACGGAGATAAACAAACGGAAACGGAAACATTACCCACCGGACGATAAACGGAGGAGCAAAAGGCAAAAGAAACGGTGGAAACTTCGGGAAAACGGATTAAACGAATGTTTTAGACAAACAAATTCTAATCTCAAAAGAATCAGAACCCCAAGAAATTTCGATAGAAACGATGGAGAAGAAACCGACAACTAAAATAGACAGAGGGGAGAGAGAGAGAGATTACTTTGATTGATTCGCACAAGAGATGCGAAGATGCCAGATGGATTTGTCTGTTACGCAACCTCGCAAGTTTACGTGGGTGAGAGAGGTTTGTTTTTTAGAAAGAGACCTCTCTAGATCTTTTTTTTTATTTTAAAAATATTGTTATGGAAATCATCTGCAGCATTTTCCTGCAGCATTTCCTATTTAGGATTGTTATTGATTATTTATATTAAAAATCATAATATTTTAATAATAAATTTTATTTAAAAAAAATAAAAAAAATCAATCACAGATCTTACTTTAGGATCTGTTGCAGCATTTTGCTGTAGACGATATCTAACCGATTAGGACACTACGCGGCATATTGTTCATTTTGTTTTGAGCTAGTCTACAGTGCCACATTTATTAGAACTTTATGTATAACCATCAATTTATTTTTGTAAAAAATCTGAACCGTTAACAACCAGTGGGTACTGACTGTGCCGAAGTCGGCATAATAGATTCTCCTTTTGTTTTTCTTTACCTATTTGGTCACAGTTCAAACTTCAGCCGCCAACCATGACGAATTAGGAGGTGAGAGAAAAAAATATCTTACTTCTAATCTTTTTATTTTCGTAAATATTTTAAAATTTAAAATAAGTTTTTTTTTGAAAAGGTACTGAAATCAAATGTCAATCTTATTAGATAATAATACTTAAATCAGCTTGTGGTTGTGTTTGGCCGGGCTTGTGTTTATGGATAAGCACTCATTGGATAGGTTGCTCAATGGAAGCACTTATCCAGTGACAATAAATTGTTTATTTGAAGAAAAAAAAATTGTATGATAAATGCATTTATTTAAGTGCTTATGAAAGTTTAGGGGTAAAATACGTATTATAAAAATATTATTAAAGCTTAAAAATAATATTTATTTAAGTGCTTATAAAAATTTAGGAGTAAAATAGGTATTTTAAAAATAATACTAAAGTTGTTAAATAGCTTAACGCATAAGAGCTTGAGAGAAGCTGCTCTCAGCAGCTTCGTACCTTTGGTTCATTAGAAAATGTGGATTCATTAAATAATATGTTTCCAAAAGTTTCCCATTTTTTATGACAAATTCGTCATTTCCAAGACAATGTTTGGAGCTTTGGATTTTTAAAGAAAAGAAATGAAAAGTAAAAATACGAAGCTGCTCTCAGCAGCTTCGTACCTTTGGTTCATTAGAAAATGTGGATTCATTTAAAAAAAGTATGTTTCCAAAAGTTTCCCATTTTTTATGACAAATTCTTCATTTCCAAGACAATGTTTGGAGCTTTGGATTTTAAAAGAAAAGAAATGAAAAGTAAAAAATAAATAAAAAATTGAAAAGATAAATAAATATATAAATACAAATAAAAGAAATGTTAAGTGTTTCTTTTCAAGTGTTTGGTTAAAATGACAAAGAAAAGAAAATTAAATTCTTAGGATTTTTCAATGAAATTACTTCGATGAGTTCTCATATATTCTAACAAGGTTGATTAGAGACTTGGGAAAGACAAGATATGCTATAAATTAAGTTGGGAGTGTTGGAGAGTTCTCTCCACCTTTTTTTTCTTTCTTTTAAAATCTCTACCTTTTTGTATCGAGAAAGGTTTTGATCTTAAAAAGAGAATTTTTAATTATTTTCTTTTCAAATCTCTATTCTCAAGTCCTTCCTTTTTCAACTAACAAGAGTGCTTTCTCCGGCATTTCTTTTCTTTTCTATCTAAATCCGAGTTTCCAATCACAACCAAAACAAAGGAGAATTGCTGGAAAGGAAAAGAAAGTGCTCTGGGATATATTCCATATATGCCAATAGGCCCATAAGGTCTATGTCTAGTTCTTTTTTTTTTTTTTTTTTGGTAGGAAGGTCTATGTCTAGTTACACATTTTAATCTGGCATATATTCCATATATACCTGAAAGAATAGCTTCAACCTCGAGGGATCAAGATCTATATTTAGCCACAAAAAAAATGGTCTAATTTAGCTACTCAAAGTTTGCAGGTCTGAATCAGATTCAGTTCTAATTTGGGCCCAAGAAACCAGCCATCTTAACAATCCAAAGGAGTGTCTTCTGAATTCATATTACATGTTAGCAAACACAGTTGGCAATACGTCTGACCATAAGATGAAAGATCAGAGGAAAAAATTAAGAACAAATCACCTGCAAAGCGGCAAGGCGCTCAATGGATTATAGCCGTAGGGGCCGCCTTCAAAAGCCCCACCACATCTTACTTAGTGAAGAAAGAATTTGGAGGATTTACCAGCCTATTGCTGAAAGCCTTCAGAAATGAGGAAAAGCAATAAAAACCACGCGGCTACAGCAGTTTGCAGATACTTTTACAGTTATACAGTGAGCTTGTCGTCTCGACCCAGAATTCAAAATAATTTGACCGATTCTCAACACCAATCTTTGTCTTTCTGCAAATTGAATGCTTAAAACCAAAGGAACCAACTACGGCGCCGTTCAAAGTTACCACTTCCATCTTTGGTGGGAGTCAGAGTGATCCTTTCCGCATTTGCTACAGCCCATTTATTGAACTCAGGAGAAGAAACCAACCCTTCTAAGCTGTTTTTGTGGAGTCTCTTGTAAATCTTTCCCATTTGTCCTTTGAAAAGTTTTTCCTTTCAGGTGTGTTGTGGAAGGTAGAATAGAAAGTCTCTGAATCTGATGGCTGATAAGGTGGTGTCTTGGATAAACCTGAAGGATCGACTCCCATTAGTATGGCAGAATAATAGTAACTAAAAAAAAATCTACTTAATAAAAATGATCAAAGTTATCATTGAGACCTCGAACAGGAGAATTGCATGAAGACAGTGTAAAGGGTTTGGTTTGGGATCTAAGCAACTCAAACTCTTCTCCTCGCCTTTGCATCTTGCATAAATATTCATCACGGGAATCTTGAAATGGTGAATCTTGGATGTTAGATCTTCTTCGGTTACTCTTAACTGTTCTGAAGAAATGCCTACAAACAGAAGTAGGCAAGCAATTGCATCTAAAAAAACATGGAAACAAAACATGAAAGAAGCAACTACATTTAAAGGAAAAAAAAAACAACATAGTGCAGAAAAACATGTTCAAAACAACATTGGTCAAGAAACTGAGCATCAAGAATGTTAGTGATTGCTAAATGTCTAGACTGCATCAAGAACATTTACAATTAATGTTGTGTTCGGAACCTTGGAATTTGAGAGAAAGGAAAAGAAAATGCTAGAGAAATCACTTTCTCCTGTTTAGTTTGAAGAAAGAAAGAGGTGGGGAAAGAGAAAATAAGATAAAAAAAAAATTCTTTTTCAGGATCAAAACCTTTCTCCTCAAAAAGGTGGATATTTTGAGAGAAAATAAAAGAAAAGAAAGACTATGAGAACTCTCCATTATTCCAACCTAACCCATGACTTCTCTTAAGTTTTCTTGATAGTCAATCAACATTGTCGGAATATATGAGAACTCACCGGAAAGTCATTGAATTGTCGGAATCTGATTTTCTATTCTCCACGTCTCATCTTAACCAAACATTTGAAAAGAAATACTAATAATTTATTTTCCACTTCTTTTTTCTTTTCTTCTAAAATCCAAGGTTCCAAACACAGCCTTAAGTAAAATGGGAAAATTAAAGCACATCAGTGCTTTATCATGAGTTCCACATAATTAGTGCTGACCAGTATACCCAGATCGAAGATATCCACACTCAGTTACACTTAGGATGGCATATCTGGGCCTTAATGAATGAATAGAAGCAAGACCTGGTGATGTAAAAGCATTAAAATGCTTTGGAATTACAGAAGTACACTTGTACAGGTGACGAAAGAATCTCAGCTTGGCAATTCTCCTCATTATATATGATATCAATATTCCAGCGAGTAATGCCTCTGCCGCCAGAATGGAATCTAGAGAGCTCTAAGAAAAAACAGTAATTTTGCAAAGTTTGTTATCGTTAACTTTGAACATTGTTTCATCAAGGGAAAAAGGGCAAGATTCGGAAGAAAAAAAAAATACAAAACTTGTATAATTACTGGAAACCTGAAGGATCATAACAGTAGCAAGAATCCGGATGGAACATGCAACAAAATGAGCTATGTTTGTATCAACAGATCCATCTTCTGTCAGGATAAGTTTGCAGACGATCCAGAAACCCAACCAAGCTCCAGCAAGAACGAAGAAAACAAGCAAAAAGATAACCAACTGCAATTTACATTTAATAGGTACCATTGTCAGTGACTATAAATATTGTCCCTGATATGCCAAATTACAATTATGACATATAATGGTGGCATTTGGCAGTCATTTTGGGAATGAAGTCCACCGATTCAAATTCTGGGAATCCATTCCTAGCAAAACAGCATCCAGCTGTAGGGTCAGCCCATGACCTCTCAGAACAAATGTACTACTTAACTCCTAGTTCATTCCGCCATCGGCAGAACCTAATTTCACCAAAATGAGAATGAGAAAATATGTTGCCCACTAACACGGTTGTTTTTCATATTTGAAAACTCTTGCTTGTTTTCTGTGATGGCATATTTGTAATATTTCACTTTTTAAAATGCATACTTGGCACTAAGCCTTCATCGTTCCAAGGGAAAACTTAACTGTTTCCTCTTGAATGTTTATGTTTATGGTGGCAAATGTATAATATTCATAAAAAAAAAAAGTTTGGAATGAGTTCAAAAATTACCAAATCACTCTTTTTTTCTTTAATTCATGGGACTCAAAACCAAAACCCAAACAAGTGCAAAAAGTCACCTAAATGTAGAAATCCTATCACAATTTCAAATCTAAGTATTAAAGAACAAGCAAAAATCTAATTACAAGAACAGGAATTTAGGAATTCTAACTGAAAGAAGTTGATAGAACCAAGAGTAAACTGATCATTAGTTTCTCAGTTTTGGAGGAAAAAAAAAATTTCCATTTCTGTTATCGAGTCTGTAAATATTATCCTCAAGGAGAAAGAGATTGAAACAGGTACAAGAGTTAAAGAATTCAGAAGCCTAAGAGGAGGATGTGCTTCCAGAGGTAACATATATGCTAATGATTTAAATCTTTCCACTATGGCAGCAGTACGATCCTGGCCGAAAGCAAAATGAAATTCATAAGCTTTCTTATTTGAGCTTTTCTTATTTTAATTTTTTTTGTGAAAGACACCTGAAAATAATGAAACTCGTAAAACTTTCTTACATGGAGGTATTTTTGAATTTTGTGAAAGACATCTGAAAATAGTTCAAACTTCAACATAAAAAGGAAATAAGAACCCCTAAAAGTTTAAACTTTATAAAAACGAGTAATCTATACAGAGGATAATTTCTCTGTAATAACAAGACTGCTTGTGCTTCGTGGAACAAACGGTGATCAATTCAAGAACAGCATGCTCAATAATCAATATAAAACAATCATAATACATTATATAAGCATATATATTAGGATACACTTACATAGTTACCTTATACTATGTTTATATGAATACTTCTTGTATCCCAGTACAAGTGTTGTATGGTCCACCTAGTCATTTACAATAATCAAGTGAGAACTGTAATACATTATAAAAAGTTACAAGAGATGTTTAACTCTGAAGTTGGCCACTATGTCTGATTTAGATTATTTGATTTGTGAAGAAAGCTAAACTCGTCTCCATCTGGTTTCAAAATGGAACAGTTCCAGGTTCAGAATGAAAGCAAGAAATTAATGAGCATGCAAATAATATAACAATGCATTTGGACACCAATATAGTACACTGTTCACTACATGCAACGAATCACATTTATAACGACTAGATTTCTTACAAACAAAAGGACCAAAAAACATGATGCAAAAATCTAAACAAAAATCATGAAATTAATGTATCCAAAATGATTCATATCCCATAGTAAAGATAAATAGATATAATTTGCACCAGGAAGCAATAAAGAAATAGAATTGAGAACAAAGCAAAGGAAACTTACATACAGGTTTGTACATATCTTCACTAATTCCCAAAGCTACAAGTATTGATTGAAATAGACAAGGCACGTAGCGGAGGAAGAAAGACCCCACACCAACCTGAACAAAGATAGCAGGATTTACCTACATTTTTAGAAGAAAGAGAACTACTTAAACTATTAAACTACGTATGTGACAAAAGGCTTATACGCACAATAGATGAGTACAAGAAAATTGCAAGTGAACTTTTTCAACCAGTTGGGAGAAGCTTCATCCCCTGCAATGTGAACATATCAACGACGGTAACAGTACAAAAATATTTGAACAGAAGGAAAATTGCTCCATACAAATGCTAAGAATGAATAATGAGGGTAACAAACCACTATACTACATGAATGCTGATGCTGTCTGAAGGTTATAGAAGTTTCAGAATAACAATAAGAAA
Source organism: Pachysandra terminalis (assembly GCA_031762675.1). Classification (NCBI taxonomy): domain Eukaryota; kingdom Viridiplantae; phylum Streptophyta; class Magnoliopsida; order Buxales; family Buxaceae; genus Pachysandra; species Pachysandra terminalis. The sequence continues at coordinate 18,847 of JAUPMG010280044.1, read as the reverse complement.
TCCAATAATGGTAATAATTTATAACAATTCAAAAATAATTATAAAAAATTTCACACCAAATCAAACAACCAACCACACCTATTCCCAACTGATAGAGTTCAATGGCAAGAATTCTGATTCCACCATTCCAGCCTAGCAAGTAGATAAAATTTTAATGCTATCACATAATGAAGTAGCAACTGTGCTTATTAGAAAGGTTGGTTGTCTTAACAATATTTTATAAGAACATATTTGTGAAGACATGAATAGGGACTCAACTTAACAAGTGGAAACTAGATTCAGAACATCAACAAATGAAAAATCAAAAGATGATATACTACCTGAAAAAGGACCATCAATATCACATGGATGACACCAACAGCCATTGAACTGCTATAGTAGAAAACTATAGACTGGCTCAAAAAGGATCCCAATGTCATCATAACTATCCCCAACACCAAAAATATTACACGGTATAATACAAATTCTCCCCCAAAAAAAAATAATAATAATAATATCAGATACAATATCAGAAAGGCTCATCCAACAAATATAGACTAAAGAAATATACCTTCTTCAATGGATACCTCAAGCATATCTAAAGATGGACCAGTTGTTCGTATGTCAAGAAGCATGTGATCATAGGGTGACATTAAATGGATCCAGTAATCCTTAACAAGTTTTTTCCACCAATGTTTTTGCCACCAATGTTGAGGGCACATCCCAATCCTGAGAGATTTATTTCTGCAAAGAGAACACAAAATTCTAACTGATTATTAAAAAAATAACTAAAAAAGAAGCAGCAATATGCAATTGGTTGCATATGTTTTATTGCCAATGGAAAGGGGGGAAGAAGGAATTTTGCTGGAATGCTGTAGGGCCGTGCATTTCTCAAATAAGAAAATGTATTACATAACTTCCAGCAGAAATAACAGAGAGATGAAACTCTCAAGAACTTAAACTGAAGGAATTAGACATTAAGCATCGACCTAGATCTAATAAAAAAACTAACCACACACGGTATCAAGCAATCAGAAATAAGTTATCCAAAATGTCCAGCTGGTTGGCGGAATTTAGAATACGGAAACATAAAAGATAATGTATACCTATTAATGGTTAAAAACTGTATAAGATATGTGCGTTCAAATTGCATACATAAAGGGCATTTTAGTCACCAACAGCAAGACTTAAACCAGTTATGAGACATTATACCATGGCATGGTCCCCATTCCTGTCATAAAATCTCGTGAGATCAAAATTTTGAAATGTGACCACAACAAAAGATACTAGGGCTCACCTATGGATACAGACCTCAATGTTCTGTAGACGAACTCTTGAACTTGTTTGTACAACTTTTACTTTCACCTTTACAGAATGGGCAAACTTCCCCAGATGTTTAATCCTCGACAGTCCATGGATGCAAACTCTTTCACAAACAACTAATGCACCGGGTTTAGAACCTGGAGAGTTTTTCACTTGTAAACCAGAAGATAGCTGCAATGCACTAGGCTGATCAACAACTGCAAATCAAAAGGTAATTGGTGAAACTCATTATTCACCAGGATAACTTTAACATTTACTCACCACATTAAGTTTAACATGTGCTAGCATTCCAAAGGCACCACATATGTTGTAAAGGCTAATGTTTCTATCTCATAAAATCAGAAGTTTCAATTCAAAATGAAAATCCAGCCAGTAATAATCTAAATAAAATACAATAAACCATGAAATGTTATCCAAGAGGAAGAAGGCCATAAGAGGATCAACCAACTACACTGGAAGAAGACCAATGGGGTTTAGAGAGTCCAGTCAAGAAGTCTAGAAATACTAAAAGTCTTTTTTATTGCTTCTGAAAGAAAGTAATTATACCATTGGTAATCCAATATTTCTAGGAGAAGAAAGGTTAAAAATTCCTTCCATTAAAGGTCATTTAGTAATATGTATAGGTCAAAAAAAAAAAACCAAGGGTCTATTTTGAGATACATAATGAAAATTTATATTTGAAATTGTTAATTATTAAAAGGATGTACCAGGAACCCTAGATTTTGGGTTCTGAAGGAAGGAGTTTGATGGATTTCAGGTACATCATCTTCTCTTTTTTGTGAGTTCACAGTCTCTTCTCCCTTCTCTCTAAATTTCTGGTCTACATTGTGTGCTTCTGAGTCGTGTGAAGCATAGATTATTAAAATACAACATCTTTTTCTGTTCATTGTTGGTTTACTTCCAAAAACTCTTTTAGCTTCACTGGGGATGCATTACCTAATACACTATCATCTTAAGCATGCCTTCCTGCAAACCTCAAATCATCCATAATTTTTTCATCTTTTCAAAAACTATGTAATGGCATGCACATCAGAATACTAATCCCTATCCATGTATTTAATAGTTTTCACGTACAACTTGCATAGTTTTATGCTACGTAGCTAATGATCAGTTATGTGCATGGAGATGTATGGCTCTAAATGGAAGGGTCCCACGCAAGCATGGATCTCCTGATCAGCTGGTTGGTTATCTAGTCATTGTGTTGGTTAATTCTATAAGTTGTGTTCAGTTACTTACAAGGGTATAACTTGGGTAATGGGGAATTGTTCAGTTGTGTTGTAGAGCCCTGTAACCACCTTAACTCTTACGTGGATGATAGTGAGTAAGTTAGAGTCCCTTTGTATTTAAGTTCCCTAAAAACATGAAGAGATCTCGCTGATTATCTTCAATATTGTCATGGAGGAAGGCTATACCCTCAAAGTTAGCCAAATTTACTTGTTCTAATCAAAAGTTATGTAACAGCTTGGTATCAGAGCCACCTTTTCTGGCATGACAGATGGACCTAGGATGGCAAATTTAAATGAGACAGTAGGTCACCTCAAGGAAACCTCTGAAGAGCACGGAAGGATGCTGGCTGGACTTCAAGAAGAATCAAAAGCTCACAGAGATATGCTACATGAAAACTTAGAAAACTTGAATTTTCTAAACCATCATTGAGGGGAGAATTCAATGGAGCGCTCGATCAACCGAAGGAACAAACACCCAAACAATATTCATGGACATGGAATCGAAACAAGAGCCACACACCTGGATTTTCCACATTTTGATGGGAGTGATCCATCAGGTTGGATCTATAGAGCAAAGCAATTCTTTAATCTTCACCAAACACCCAACCATCAAAAACTAGTAATTGCCTCCTTCCATCTTGAAGGTAAGGCATTACAATAGTTTAGATGGATGGAAAAGACCAATGCGAACTTAAGTTGATACGACTTCATGAATGCCATATGGAGATCCGGTTCGGACCAACTGAGTTTGAGGATCCTACTGCTTTGTTAACTAAGCTTCGCCAACAGTCTAGCATGGAAGATTATCAAACTAGTTTGAGGCCTTGACCAATCGAACTGACGGCATGAGTGATTCGGCAATGGTAAGTTATTTTGTGGCAAGTTTGAAAGAAGCGGTGTTTTACATGGTGCAGATGCTGAAGCCACACTCGCTCCCCACATCAATTGGGTTAGCTCATCTTAAGGAGGAGAGGGTTCTGGCGAAAAGAAGACAGCAACAACCCGAGTTTGCAAGAAGTCCAGGTGCCACAGCCAACACAAATCTGCCCCAAACGTCTACCATTCCCATAATTAGCTCATCTTCAAGAGGAGAGGGTTCTGGCGAAAAGAAGACAGCAACGACCCAAGTTTGCAAGAAGTCCAGGTGCCACGGCCAACACAAATCTGCCCCAAACGCCTACCATTCCCATACGAAGGGTGAACCCCAAGGAGATAAAAGAACGGAGGGAAAAGGGGATGTGCTATTATTGTAACGAGAAATTCACACCCGGACATCAATGTAAAGTAAAAAAGGCTCTATCTTATGGAAGGATCGGGTATTGATGAGGAGGGTGTAGAAGAAAAAGAAGAGGTGGCCGTTGCGGAGGAGAACCCTGAAGAAGATGAAGTTGAAGTACCACCCGAAATTTCATTACATGCTATGACCGGAGCTGCCACACCTCAAACAATGAGGGTGAAGGGTCTGATTGGAAAGAGGGCGTTAGTGGTCCTTATTGACTCCGGGAGTACCCATAACTTCATCCGTCCAGTGTTGGCACAAAAAGGCTGGATTAAAGATCACCGAGGAAAGACATTTCAAAGTGATGGTTGCTTCGGGTGAGAGAATCTCTAGTGAAGGAAGAGTTGAAGGGGTGACGATGGAACAACAAGGAATACCAATCAACACAGATTTCTTTCTCTTATCCATTGGAGGGTATGATGCAGTTTTGGGGCCCGCTGGTTATGTACTTTGGGACCCATCACCCGAGACTTCTCAAATCTCACGATGGAGTTCCAAATGGGGGAAACCTTATTGGTTTCAAGGTGGGGCCATTAAGAAATTAGACGTGCTGGGTGAAAAACAGATGATGAAGTTGAAAGGAGTGGGGAACCTAGGAGTTATCATACAGTTGTTTAGAATAATTGGACTCCCATCTCAATCTCCACGTGGCCCACAGTTGCAAGGAATTTTCACCGAATACCAAGATATTTTTGAAGAACCACGTGGCGTCCCACCAAAAAGACTTCAAGACCACCGAATTCCATCAGTTGAAGGAAAAAACCCGATTAGTGTGCGACCCTATCGATACCCACATTATCAAAAGACAGAAATAGAAAGGCTCGTGGAGATGTTACACACTGGGGTTATTTGCCCAAGCCAAAGCCCTTATTCCTCTCCGGTCTTGTTGGTAAGAAAGTATGATGGCAGCTGGAGGATGTGTGGAATATCGTGCACTCAATCAAGCCACCATCAAAGATAAATTTCCAATTACGGTTTTTGATGAACTGTTAGATGAACAACATGGAGCCACGGTGTTTTCTAAGCTCGATCTCTATTCCGGTTGCCATCAGATACATGGTCATTCACCGGACATTCCAAAGACTGCATTTTGCACTCACGACAATCACTACGAATTTCTTGTGATGCCTTTTGGCCTCAATAATGCACCGTCAACATTCCAAGGACTAATGAACGAGGTATTCCGGCCCCTATCTTCGTCAATTTATTCTTGTATTTTTTTGACAATATCTTATTCTACAGTCGATCATGGAATGATCACTTGGACCATCTAAGGAGAACGGTGGAGATGTTGCATAAGCACAAATTATTTGCGAAGGAAATTAAATGCCGGTTCGGGTGTGAACAAGTCGAATACTTGGGCCATGTGGTTTCACGGCATGGTGTTGCGGTTGACCTGGATAAAATTTCCAGCATGATGAGCCGGCCTGAACAATCAACCATTAAGGCACTACGCAGGTTCTCGGTTTAACCGGGTATTATAGGAAGTTTATAAAAAGTTATGGGGTCATTGCTAGACCATTAACTACCTTACTTAAAAAGAATGCTTTTCATTGGACCAAGTAGAGCAGTGAAGATTTTGAAAATTTGAAGCAAGCTGTAGCCACACCACCAATATTGGCCCTACCAGATTTTACACAAGTTTCCATCATCGAATGCGATGCTTCAAGAGGAGTTGGGGTTGTGTTAATGCAGCAAGGAAAACCTCTCACATACTTCAGCCAATCCCTCAAAGGTAACGCACTCCTACTCTCCATGTATGAGAAGGAACTGCTGGCACTAGTCAAGGCCGTTAGAAGATGACGTCCATATATAGTGGGCAGGACTTTCATCATATGGACAGATCATTAAAGCCTCAAATTTCTGCTGGAATGGAAGATAGGGACACCAACTCAGCAAAAGTGTTTATCAAATTTGATGGGGTACAACTTCGTAGTCGAATACAAGAGTGAAAGAAAAAATAAAGTGGCTGATGCTCTCTCTCGACAGTTAGAAGGTGGAGAAACTTTAGCAATCTCTCAACCCGTGTCAACATGAATTGCTAAAATTAAGGAGGATTATCAGCAACTACCTGAGTTGCAAGATAAGTTTCAAAGATTTGAAGCTGGGAGTTTAAGTCCTAACCATTACCAACTCCATGCCAACCTTCTCTATTATAAAAAAATAACTTTTAAGCCCAAAGAGTCCTATACTCCAGTAAATCCTCTCACAGATAACAACTGGGCATTCAATCTATCATAAAACGCTGCATCGAATCAAGGTAGATTTCTATTGGGAAGGCTTAAAATCAGATGTTTGAAAGTTTGTCTGTGAATGTGACATTTTTCAGCGCACCAAGGCCGAAAATATATCACCAGCAGGTATCCTATAACCCTACCAATCCCCACAAGGGTTTGGTCTGACATCTCAATGAACTTAATCGAGGGCCTACCATCATCACAAGGTCGAGACGTCATCATGGTAGTGGTGGACCGTTTGACCAAATATGCGCATTTCATCTCTTTATCTCATCCTTACACTACTACCATTGTTGCTCAATTATTCCTTGATCATTTATTTAAGCTACATGGAATGCCAACATCCATCATAAGTGATCGGATGCCACTTTCACAAGTTTGTTTTGGAAGGAGTTATCCAAGTTACAAGGAACGAAATTGAACTTAAGTTCCTCCTATCACCCTCAAACAGACAAACAAACCGAGGTCTTGAATAGAAGTTTGGAGAAATACTTAAGAAGTTTTGCGGGGGGGGGAGATCCACAAGAATGGGCCAAGTGGCTGTCCCTAGCAGAATATTGGTATAACACCAATCCACATACAGCTACAAGGATGACTCCCTACGAAGCATTGTTCGGGATCACACCCCCAACCTCCTATCCTATGTTCTGGGTACCACGAGAATCCAATAGGTTGAAGAATTCCTACAAAAGAGGGATCAGATCCTAAAACTTCTCAAGGCAAATGTGGAATTTTCCCAACAACAAATGAAAAGGTTCGCAGACTCCAAGCGTGCAAAAAGAGAATTCGAAATTGATGATTAGAATTATCTTAAGCTACAACCTTATCATCAGCATTATGTAGCCATGAAGAAGACTTTAAAGTTATCCCCTCGCTATTCGGGCCTTATCAGGTGATTCAATGGATCGGCTCAGTGGCATACAAGTTAGATCTTCCAGAAGACTCTAAAATCCATCATGTATTCCATGTGCCCTATCTCAAGAAAAATATTGATGAACATGATCAGTTTCAACTTACTCTTCCACCAGTCAAAAGGTGAAGGAGTCTTACAAGCCCACCCAGAAGTCATTTTAGACCATCGGATGATCAAACCAGGGGATCCAGCCATCACTGAGGTACTTATCAAGCGGCAAGGGACCAATGAAGTAGACACCACGTGGGGAAAGGTTCAGAAACATTCTGCAGAAGTACCCTCATCTCAACCTTGAGGACAAGGTTTCAAAAGGGGGAGGCATTGTTACGTAGCTAATGATCAGTTACGTGCATGGAGATGCCATGGTTGTAAATGGAACGGTCCCACGCAAGCATGGATCTCCTGATCAGCTGGTTGATTATCTAGTGATTGTGTTAGTTAATTCTATAGGTTGTGTTCAGTTACTTACGTGAGTATAATGTGGGTAATGGGGAGTTGTTCAGCTGTGTTGTAGAGTCCTGTAACCACCTCACCTCTTACGTGGGTGATAGTGAGTAGTTGTTTGAGTCAGTTAGAGTCCCTTTGTATTTAAGTTTCCTAAAAACATGAAGAGATCATGTTGATTACCTTCAATATTGTCATGAAGGCTATACCCTCGAAGTTAGACAAATCTACTTGTTCTAATCAAAAGTTACGTAACATTTTAACGTATTTCTATTTATTAAAGAGCATTTATGTACAGCCTACATACAAAGGGACTAAGAAGAACAAACAACGGGAAGAACTAGACACAGAAGTCGTTGCTCAGACAAAGTCTAAGGCTGTGTTTGCTTAGCTAGAATCTTTAAAAAAGGAAAGGAAAATCAACTTTCTAACGAAATCTGTGCATTTTGTTCATTGGAAAATGTAGGTCCAGTACTTTTCCAAAAATGTTCTATTTTAGTGAAAAGCCCTTCAAACTTTTCCTTCTTTCCTCTTAAAATGAAAGGAGAACGATGGAAGGGAAAGTAAAATGCTAGCATTAATATCCTCTGTCCTTTTCCAACTAACCAAACACACCCTCAAAGTTAGGATAGAGAGAACAAAATCCATGGATTCATCATATTCTACATACCTAATAACTTAATTGCTTAAAGTGAAACAAAACCCTAGAGCAGAGAATCATCAATCAATAAACAAGAAAAAGTGAAACCCTAGTTTTCAGAAATGAAAGTAATTTGGCAACAGGTAAATCTCGGGCAACCAGATTGCATTTCTTCGAGAGATGAACAAGATTGTACCTAAAGAAACTTCATCGGAGGAGATGATAGTGAACGAACTCGAAAAAGCAAAGATTAAAAGCCAGAGAAACCGACCGGAAAGTCGAGCCGTCACTGCAGTCGCCATGATTTCTTCGATGGGCTTGCACCAGCGGGTTGAACATAGGAGAAGGTAAAGGAGTAATGATGCCAGGATGCAACGCGTTGTCCTTCCAATACTGCAAAAAAGACGGGGGGAAAAAAAAAAAGGATCGCCAGTCTTTTAAGTTGCAATGCAACGCGTTGCTTATCAACTATCCCTGAAGTAACGACGGCATTACGGCGACATTTAAGCCAATTTAGTTAACCAGTGCTGTGTACGTGACAAGACTCAAAATGTATACCTATCCTTGTATTTGACATCCTTTTCTCAATGTAATTACAAAACTGCAACTGACTTATAGATTTTTTATTTTATTTTTTTTAAAACTTCAAACAGTTTTGTTGTGATTTAAAGACTTTATGTGAAAATCTTAATGCCTATAATCATCATATAACAATCATAAAAGTAATAATATAAATAAATAATGTTTAAAAGTATAAATATTAAATCATAAATTATTAAAAAAATATAAAAATGAAAATAAGTTAAAATATCATGTTTCAAGAAGTAAGAGAAGATTTCCACATTAAAAAATAGTAAGAATTTTGCTTAAATAAATAAATTAAAAAAAAGTCATATTTCTAAGAAAATATTGTATTTTGTCATATCTCATAAAGAGAACTGAAATAACAAATTTTAATTATTAAAAGAATACAATAAATTTAGGCCTCGTTTGTCTCCTATTCTGGATCAGGACCAGTTCCTAGAACTCATTTTGATGGCTTTTCGATTGCTTTTGGATAGTACGTTACAAAATGAGTTCAAACGCAATATAGATGTTTGGTTAGCATGTACTAAAATTAGTTTTGCTAAGTTATAATAGGAGTGTAATTCAGTCGATTTGGTTCGATTTAGTGGTCAAACCTAAACCAAACCGAATTACATTACACTAAACTGAAAACCAAACCGAACTATAATGGATAAAACCGAAAACAGAACCAAACCGAAATAGAAACCCAAAAATTAGGTATTTCAGTTCGGATTGATAAAATTAATACTATTTTCTATAAAAAAAAAAACCACATAAACACGTATATTTATAGATTATATATAATCTACTTCGATTTTTTCAGTTTGATTCGGTTTAATCGAAGCCTTAACCGAAAACCAAACCGAACTAATTAGGTTTTTGTTTTCTAAACCATAACCAAACCAAAAATGAAAAACAAAAAAAAAAAAAAAAACAAACAAACAAACCAAAACAAACCGACTTTTTCGATTTGGTTTTTTTTATTTTCGGTTTTAAACGAACCAATTAACACCCCTCGGTTATGATGAACAGATTCAGATCCTCAACACTAGCATCTCTCGGGATTATCCTTCGGAGTCAATGATTCACACAATTCCTCTAATTTCTCTCTTGCCTCCGCCAAAGCTCTTTCTCCACATCCATTGGAGCTCTCCCGCATCATAGTTTACACATTAATCTTTGTAATCCTCTTCATATCTCCATCCAAATCATCTCATCCTCTTCCCTAACCATAAACCCAATTCACCGTCACCATCGTCCTCCACCATCCTTTTTCTCGTCGACAAACAGTATAAACTTTTCGAAATTCAACCCTGATGGATCGACTGCCACGATTCCCGGCAAATCCATCCTTGAACAAATCCTTCAAATCCCTGATTCACTGAACAAACACTCCATCGTTTCATCCAAACAACAACACCCTCATCCGTACAATTCGACTTTGGATTTATAGAAATCGACGATCGAACCTGCAAGGGAAAGAGATCTGAAGCCATAGGAGCGAGAGAGAGAGAGAGAATAGAAGTTAGAAACCCTAAGACGAAAAGAGAAGGAGAAGAAAAAACAAGAGATCGAGAGTCTGAAATTTATTCTCTTTGCTCATGGAGAAAGAAGGTCTAAACTTAAAGATAGCGGTATTTTCAAGTTTGCCATCAATCCTTTTATCTACAAGTTTGCCACCGCAAAAACGCAAAACACATTCTTAAATTTCAGAAACATGATTAGAGGTGATTCGGGTTCACGTGTATTTTCTCATTCTCATTTTGAAAAAACTCATTCTATCTTGACTAACCAAACACTCAATTTTTTATCAAAACTCATTCCAGTTCCAAGCCCCGGAATGAGTTCTGAAAATAGTAGTTAAACGACACCTTAGTTTCCCAGAAAACACATCTTTAGTTGAAGAAAATCGTCTCCACGTAAGAGCTTTATCACATAAGCACTAAACGACTCTTTCTTTTGAGAATAGATCGAGGGCGTTGCGCTCTCGATGCCTTTAATCATTGCCTTTACCCGGTAGAACTCGCCCGCAGGCTCCAGCTATCCTGGGGGAAACTTCGGAGGGAACCAGCTACTAGACGGTTCAATTAGTCTTTCGCTTCTATACTCATGTTAGACGAACGATTTGCACGTCAATATCGTTGTGGGCCTCTACTAGAGTTTTCTCTGGCTTTGCCCCGCTCAAGCATAGCTCACCATCTTTCGAGTCACGACAGACATGCTCACACTCTAATCCTTCACAGAAGATCTGGGTCGGTCGACGGTGCAACCCGAGAGACATCCCACCAATCAGCTTCCTTGCGCTTTTCAGATTTAAATCAGTTTGTAATTAAAATAATAAAGAAATAAAAAGGTGCTGCACAAATAGATTAACATTTAATGCTTCACACGTCATTATAAAATTAATTGAAACACGTTTAATATGCTATGGGTGGTCATCGGTGTTGTTGATGGCGACGGTGATCACCGACGATCACCGGATGGACCCATCACCGGATTAGCCTTATATTTTCGTGGCGGAAAAAAAATGTCGACAATGGCGATGAAGAAAGTAGCTTTGTTGAACATGTCCTTGGGGTTTTGGATCTGATTTCCATTAGGTTTTTGGAGGTCGTCAACATGGATGCCCAACCAGCTTGCTACCAACCGAACCACACATCGGTGGTTTACGTGGCTTCTGATTATTGTTACCGCAAGAAATATCTCCAGCATATATAACAGACGATTTTCTTCCATCTTTGGTTTCGCAAAGATGATAAGACAAAAAAAAAATTGAGAATATGATTGAATCAGAGTTAACTTGAAAAGCTGTCGATTAGAGTTAACTCATCGAGTTTAAAACAGTAGTGTAAACTTTATTGGAAGTCACTATTAATTATTACTATACTTGAGAGAACTTTAATGTGTGATCTACAACTCTCCATCGACTAAGCTTCATGTGAAACTTTCTTGAGGTTTCAAATTAAATCCTAATATCCTTTCCCAATTCAAAAGCTTTATGTTTGAATACAATCTCACCTTAAACCATGAATAATACTATCTAAATTTAACAAAAAGCGAAATTTAATATAATTATTATAAGATCAATACATGAGTATTATATAAGTATGTTTATGTTTCTTCGTAAAAAGAAAAAACTTTTTACGTTGTTAATGGTATTTTTGTCAAGAATGCCATGTAAGCATAATGAGGAAAGGTGGTGAGCCTTAAGCCACATCATTACCTAACGGATTGTCAAATTGGTATAAATCTGGATTTGAGATATTAGCAACTCTTGTTAATTTGGTTGAATCGGATTCGTCGAGCATCTTGACGAAGGAATTGAGACTTTGACGAGCCTATTTGATAACCTTAACTCGTCGGCAAACACCGTGAGAAGAACCGAAACAGACACTTTACCCAAAATAGTTAAAATAAGAGAAGGAGAATATCTAAAAAGTTCCCCGTCGGGCTGAGAGTAGGTTCGGCAGACACCCCATCAAATGCTAAGGTCCCGACCCGACAGATACAGGGGTCAAAAGGCTTAGGCGCCCAAGCTAAGCCTTAGGGTGGAGGGGGTGACATGGTGTTGTCCTAGCAATCCATGTCTGTCAGGGTCCATTTTGACTTCTTGGTACTCACAGAGGTCCCGAATTGCCCAATATTTGTATGAATGAATTCCCAACATAGAGTAAGACGATCAAAGTAATAATCGTTTCTAACACTGCACGCCCAACTTATGAATAACTTGTTAAGCAATTGACTAATTATGTGTATGTGATTTGCAGGAACTTGTCGAAGAGATCTTTGTCCTAGGCGAAAGCCTGCCAAGGGGGTTTCTGGCATCCTTAAGGTGTGGCGGATACGAGCACGGGTATTGTCAAAGGCTGAGCCAAACCTCAGCACGCTGACCTATGGTTTGACAAAGTCGAGTGAAGATGAGATATAATCTCTTGAGTTGTCATAAATATCATTAATTATAGAGTATTTAATTGGTATTGATGATCCGACGGTCTAATTTATTCCATTGGACATGTAGCATAATCTTAATGTGTGCATGCCCTTTTATAAGATAAACTCGTGAGTGCCACATCATTCATAAAGCGGTTACTTGCTCCCTCCACTACCTCACACGTGTGTTCTGCAAACAAATGTTTACACCATGATTGGGCCACATCAGCTGTAGTACCAATGATCTTTTGGCTTGATCAACGATCCCCAACCATCTTTATCTTGATGAACTTAACTTCATCAACAAACAAACCATTCGAAAGACGTGTTGATCAATATAAACTTGACATGTGGCTAACCACCCTGAGATGGTCAATTTGTCAGGCTAACCACCCCGAGATGGTCAATTCGTTAAGGGCTTGTTGATAAGTGTGTAATACTTGCACTTTTAGACTTATTACTTATGTTTATTAGTCTTAGAGCTATATTTATGTGAACGAATTAATGCATTTATCCTGTATTGCAGGTTTTGTGATGATTGAGAGAATATGGGTTTAAACTAAGCCAACTAAAGCTTTAATTGGATCAAGCTTCAAGGTTCTAAAAAGGAGAAGATCAAAGCTCAAAACTCAAGCCAAATACACCTTGAAGATGGATGAGGACTTATTATTTATGTTTATTAGTCTTAGAGCTATATTTATGTGAAAGAATTAATGGATTTATCTTGTATTGCATGTTTGGTGATGATTGGAAGGATATGGGCTTAAACTAAGCCAACTAAAGCTTTAATTGGATAAAGCTTTAAGGTTCTAAAGAGGAGAAGATCAAAGCTCAAAACTCAAGCCAAATACACCTTGAAGATGGAGGAGGAAGTCCAAGGAGAAAGCCCAAGTGAAGCCCAAAATACGAAGTCAAAGAACAAGCCCAGAAATAGAGAACTGTACATTGCGATTGATCACAAACCATTAGGATCGATCGCAATGCGATCAAGCGCACCACATTGCGATCGAGCGCATTAATCGTCTCAACAGATACGTGATTGTCCAGTAGTTTGGGTTTTGTAAGTGATTGATTGCCTTGTCTTTTTGAATAACTTTGAAACGGAGAAACTTGTATTAAAAGACTCTATAGGGGATGCAGATTATTATGAATTTAATTAGATTTTGAATTGGATTGAATCTTCGAAGAGAATTCTTTTAGATTTGCGATCTGTTCTTGCTGTTCTTGTGTTTTTTAAAAAGACGAACTGGAGCGTATGCTGTTAATGGAGATGGAATTTTACACATCCGTGATGAAGACCAGCCCGTCCATGAGCAGCTAAACTCCTTGTGGAGTATTGATGTAAACTTTAACTCTTTGTTTATGATATTAATCTCATGATTTTTTTAAGTTTTTAATTTAATTGTTTGATAATTGCATAGTTAAGAGGATTACTGAGAATCGGATTTAATGTTTATAATCAAGCCTAATAGAACAATTTGGCCATAATTTTGTTAGGATTGAACCCAAAGTATTCTTATTTTCTATGATTATAAGAATATTGATTATGCATTCATGCTCATTGGCATGATGATTAGGACGGATTTGATAGGACATGCCTAGGAAAGACGGGTTGTACTGCAAATTAGTAAGTTAGTATAGGTAGACGGACTTTAGGCGACGGACGTACAGAAACCCCTGCTTGAGACAGAATTTCTAGACTACATCTCTGTTGATGCATTTGTATTGACGAATTCTTACTTTATCAATCAAAGATATTCAAATTCCTATCTGTTACAAATTCTGCATCAACAGTATTTAATTGATCGCTATAGCAAATATTAATTCGGTCGTTATGTGTTAATATAATTGTTATTATATTAAAGAGGTGAATTAATAGATTATGGTTATAAATGAAAAAATCAATGGTAATATTTATCACCATCCTACAGATTTCATTAGTCTATATAAAACATAAAAAGAATTATATCAAAAGGATGAGAAAGTGTTGGAGAGAGAAAACTTTGATAATTTCTCTTGGCATTCTACACTTTAACTCCAAACCTATGAAACATATTATTGAAATTCTCCGACACACTTGAAAAAAACAATGTAGTAACGTCTCGAATCTATCTATCTTGACCTCTAAGACACAAAAGAGAACGCACAAACATCTTTTACATTTGTGGATACTTTTCACCGCAAATCCCCTTCATAAGTTAATTTAATGGGTTTTCACAAAACACAAACTTTTGGCAATAAGAGTGGCAGTGGTGTAATAATTCATGCATTCGATGATATTTTTATAAATGAGGCGAATCATTTGGGATATTGTCTGCGAAACATCCAATCAAAACACAAAAGCTCAGTTTCCCCTGGAAAAATTTTGACCAAGGTTTTCTCTGTACAAAATTAATGAATCTTCTCCCTCTCCTCTACCATCCCTTTATAAAAACAAGGTCGCTCGGCCGGTCTTCTTTCCTAGTCAAGCTGTGAAGAAATCAAGAAATGGATGAAATGAGGAAGAAATTTCCATCGCTTCCATCTAACTACGTGACTCTTCTGCAACTTGAACAACGAAAGCTCGATGAACAGAAGATGATGAAGGAAGACGAAGAAGAACAACGAAAGCTGGAAGATTAGAGACTCAAAGATGAGCAAAAGCGGAAGGAGGAAGAAGAAAGGAAGCTTCGTGAGTCTGTGAAACGTACAGAAATCAAATGTAGATCTTCCGATCTCCGGTATCGAAGAAATAGCCGGATGTTTTTAGGGAAAAATCGACGGACGGGAGAAGAAATCGGTTCGGAGATGAAAAATCAAGAAACGGAAGCTGCTGTGATTGTTGAAGGACATGTTTCCGATCAAGATCAGAAGGTCGAAGTGACCGATAAAAAGAAAAGGTTTAGGAAGAAAAAGAAGAAGAATAAATCGAAACCTAAGCCAGATGAAACACCGGTCGAGAAAAGTTCTCCGGGAGGAGGAAAAGCGAAAACGGATTCTGGTGAAGGAGCAGTGAATCAACCTGAGAACCGTAAGGTTTTAGTACAGATTGCTTCTGTGGAACAATCTGTAGAGGTTGCCGGAAAAATTGAGAAGCTTACAGTGGACGGTGATGGGCGTAGGGTGAAAGCGCACGGCGACAGATCGACTGGTAAGATAAACGGCAACCGGCCGAAGTATGGGAATTCTACATGGTTCGCATACCGAAATCGATGGCAGAGGAAAGATGCCGGTGATCTGGTGTGGGTCAAAAAAGAAGATATCTCCGATGGTAGCCCAGCCGGCTCTGTCAGTCTTCGCCGGCGAGATTAGGAACACAGGTTCAGAACTAAAGCTAATACTATCTCCATTTTTAGAATATTTTGAATCTCTCTGTACCTTACTTGTCAGTCTGTTTTACAATACACAAAAAAAAAAAAAAAAAAAAAAAAACGAAACCTGATTTCTGCATTAGCTTTTTGGTGTGGGACAAATCAGGTTGAAGACGGCTATGCGTGAAATTGGAAAACGTAGAAAAGATTTCTGCATCTTTGATTCCGTTTCTGTAGTCTAATCGCATACCGAAACCTGATTGATTCTTGTCTTGGACTTAAAGCTACTTTCTTCTGAAGGTATCTTTTGTTTTGCAATTCCAATTCTTTTTTTATTTTATTTTTCTCTGTTTTTCTGGGTAGAACTATAAACATAGAAATTCTATTTGGTTTTTATTATTTGGAACGTCTTGATATAACATGATTAGGATTATATGGGGATTCCTTTGAAATAATTTATTCTGTTTAGGGTAGCACGGATAGAACATTCTTGTTAGGTGAAATAGGGATTGAGAGTGACAAGAAGTTCTGTTATAAGATTTTTATTCATTTATTATTTTAATGATGAGAAACCGAGTCTGATTGACCTAGGGGCGTACAAATGGGCCGCACGGTACGGCCCGCCCGGATAAAGTTCCGGGCCGTGCCGTGCCCCGTAACCAGGACCCCAGGTCCAGTACGGCACAAGGCATGTGGGCCTAATGGCTCGGGCCAGGCCGTGTCGTGCCAGGCCTAGCACGGGCCAAATGTACTGGGGAGCCCAGGTTGCCCAGCACACTAATGATTTTTTTTTTTTTTTTTAAATACCTTTATTTATCTTTAATCTTGTTAAATATTACTTATACGATAATAATATAAATACTAGTTCCAAATATATAATTATACAACTTTTAAGTATATATATAAATAGATATAAGTATAAAAAAAGTATATATATTTTTTACCTTTCATTCGTATATGAACTAGCAGAAAACCCGTGCAATGCACGGGATGTATAAGAACAAAATTAATTTATGTGATAATATATAAAAATATTTGAAAATATATTGATATTATATTATTACAATAATTAAATTATTTATTCATGAAAAAAATTAAATAGAAAAAGAAGAAGTCATGGAGGTAATTTACGAAGTATTTTGTTTATTCATCTATAAAGTCATGACATAGTCAATGAGAGAAATAGATGGTGAAACAATAACAAAACTCAAGCAATACTTAATTTTTTCAAATTAATTAACGCATGGAGAGAAAGAGAGTGAAGCGATTAGGAACATATCATTATTTCAATATTCAAGAGTAACCCCTACGTTGAATTAAAAGTAAATATTTAACTTAATGAATGGAATTCCAATATTCAATTGAAATAAGGGCTCAATTCTCATTTCTACACTCATGCAATAATGATTTGTATCATACAATTATTCTAAAATCAGATTATAAACTGTTAATCCAAATCTGGATTTTTGGAGATGAAGTTGTACTATCTCTGAGTGAAGGAAGTGCAATGAGAACGACCGATAGTAAGAGATCCTGTACGCAAACAAATTTTAATTGGTTTTTAA
Source organism: Pachysandra terminalis (assembly GCA_031762675.1). NCBI lineage: Eukaryota > Viridiplantae > Streptophyta > Magnoliopsida > Buxales > Buxaceae > Pachysandra > Pachysandra terminalis. The sequence continues at coordinate 1,454 of JAUPMG010280044.1, read as the reverse complement.
AGTAACAGGAGATGTAATTAGAGTAATGGAAGAGGATTTGAATTGGAGTAGAATAATTCTGAAGCTTTACCAGAGAGTGCAACCAACATGTCTTCATGGGTGAGTCCCTTGTTAACAAACGATTAAGTGAATTGCTACTTAAAAAAACACTTATTTGTTCATCAAGAAGGTGAAAACATGAGAAATCAAAGAGTAGATGTGGGTAACCATCTATTCTTACCTTAGTGGGCTTCCTTGATTAAATTCAAAGTTGGAGTTCACAGTCATTGCCACCCAGAATGCAATAAAGATGATGAGAAAAGTCACATCTCTACACTTCCTGTTTTGCCGTAAGATCCATATCATGAACATTGAACAATGGAGCATTTTCAGATGAACTGAGGAAAACCCAGAGATAAACAATGGAGCATTTTCACATGTACCCACCCACATCATGAAACCATTGGTTAACAGACCCTTATTAGTATATTAGAAAAATGAGAGAATTGAGTGAACAGGTCTACTCAACCAAAAATGAAAAGCAAACCTGATGAAGAACAATTTAAGGATAATTTAGAAAAACACAAAAATATCAAAGAGATTATCCTCAGAACTGATGAAGTCAAAATAATCAAGATAATAAAAGTAAGAAAAAAAAAACAATTTTGTCAAAGCCCTAGAAGAGTTAGGAAAGTAACAAATATTAAAATTAAACTTCTTTGACTAATCATCCAAATTTCTAATTCAAAAGAATGTTAAACAAACTAAAACATAAAAAAGTTCAAAAATCAATTTTATAAAAAATTATTTAACGCATAATGGAAAAGCTAACTACAAATAAAAAGAATATAAACAACTTTCAATTTCAAATGACAAAACAAAAACTATATCAAAGAAAATGAATGTTGAACGATTGATTGTTGATCGAACAATTTGGAGAAGATGACAAACTTGACGACCTTTTTTCTTGCTTCTTCAATCCTTGTTTTGAAACGAATCCTCCCTTTTAATGCTTCTCTACAGCTGCTGCTGTGCAACGTTTTTCTTACAGGCATTTTTTGTCTCAAATTTCCCTGGCAGCATCTCAAACTTCTACCTTTTCAGTTATTTTCTTCTGAATAACCTCCAAGGTAGCACCAAATATAGACTGCCGTAAGGCTTCTTTGTAGTATGGCGCTTCTTCTTTACATCATCCTGGACGATGTCCTACTTATGTTGCTTCCTATACATGGCCGTTTGCAAGAGATCAGTTGACCTAAAAAAAAATATTTAAATTCTCTACAACTTGGAACATTCAATGCAGATCATTTTTACAGAAAATCAAAACAAAATAACAGAGAAAACCCAAGAAATATCAGGAATGCAAAAACAATTGCAGCTAAGAATAACTAATAAAAACAATGTACTAAGAAGAAAACAAACACAATTCAAATTAGATTAAAAGAAGAATTCGAAGGGATACTTACAATCGGGAA
>JAUPMG010280033.1:0-12876 GCA_031762675.1 Pachysandra terminalis | reverse complement strand
CCCCCCCCCCCCCCCCCCCCCCCTCCTTTCTCCTTTCTCCTTTCGTCTGCTTTTATTTTCTTTACAGTTATCGATTTGTATCGGCCATATCAGTCAATATATGTATTATATCGATCGGTACGGTTGATAAGATACATGTATCGATCGATAGTCTTTTTTTTTTTTGAAATATCGCATCCTACCTGCATGCATTGTATTGACCTGGTCGATACACAATATGTAACAACCGATACGGTCATACGATGCGATATTTAGTACCATGATCATAACAACTGCAATGATAATTTCAAGCAACAATGTGAACTGCACAAGATTTTGCACGACTAGGAAACAACAACACAACAGATTTTGTATGGGACAAACATGATTGTGACGGTACCATTTGCCTGAAAAGAATCTATAGTCCTAACCCTAGACAGCAACTCTAATATCTCACCTTCAGCAACAAATGCGCAATACTTAAATTGCAGCAGACTTTGCATGACTCAGAAACAACACAACAAATTTTAAGTGCAAGGGGAGAACAAAAAAATCTTGGGGGCCAGATTATAAATCAGAAAAGTCCAAAGGTACACTCTGGTCTGACTTCCCGAGTTCAGTTTCCAAATGAGACATGCATTTTTCTGCCAGTTGAGTAAATGATGAGAGCAATCCAAACCATTCCCTTGAAAGAGAACTCTCTGGATGGACCACATGGACAATATATTACTCAATAAGCCTCATTAATTACGTTATTCGTCAAAATTTTCAATTATCATAAAGTTGTAATCAGTGAAAGACATCAGATTTAAGAAAGCTATTATTGCCATGTGAAAAATATTTTCGGAGTTGAAACCTGGTATATATGAGGTGGAATTGACTAGGAATACACATTTTTTTTTTTGATAAGTCATGAATGTATAAATATAAAGAGGAGAAGAATGTACAGCAATAACAATAGAGAGTACCACTACCAGTGGCAACAAAACATAAAACTAAAGGACCAGGAGTCCGAAAAAATAACACGACCCATGTGCGCTTGCACGCACAACCAAGTCACAAACAATCAACTCATGGCCAAATCCAAGTCCCCTGAGACCATAGAGACCCTACTAGCTCCTCTCCTCGCAAGATCAGCCACCAACTGATCAGGCACCCTAGGTGCCGCGAGAAACGAAAAGGTCCTCCCTCTAACCAAAGATACAGCCAACCGAACCAGATGAATAACCCTCCAGCTGCACGAATCAAGTCTCTCCAATCAGTCCACAATAAGGGGAGTACTGCACACAATTGCAATGTCCAGAAAGCCTTGTGCATGACCAAGCCTCAAACCAAGCCTTGTGCACGACCAAGCCTCAAACCAGTCACAAGAGCAACCAGCTCAAGACCGCACAAACTCAGTCGACACCGAAGGACCAGAAAAAGCAATAATAGGTCTGTCATCCTGATCCCGAAATACGTCGCCAATCCCCTAAGGACCGGACAAGGCTGGACAGAAAGCCGCAAAGGACATCTTCACCCAGCCAACCGGGAGAGGGGCCGAGAGCAACTGACAGGCCTGAGGCAGGCGAGCGCAAGAAGAGACCGAATGCCAATCACGCACAATATCAGGCGCAGACAGACCAGAAAACTGGCCCCGAACCGAGGCACAAGAGGCAACAGAGGACAAGAACCCCTCGATAACACACGAGGACGAAGACACCTCATCCTGAAAAATCCTCTAGTTCCACTCCCTCCATACGAACCACAACACAGGCTGAAAAACCATCAAAAACAGAACGCTGCCCCTTTTAGCGAGACCCAGAAAACTCCATTGCTCGAGTAACTAACAAATACTCCCTGGAAGCACCCACACCCAACTGATCAATCGAATAAAAAAGCCCCAAATCTCCGAGACGAAAGGGGAATGAATGAAAATATGATCTAGAGACTCCTCCGCCGCTCTGCCTAAGAAGCACATGTTTAGAGAAAGGGCCATAGACTTCCTTCTACGTTGAAGCATATCCGTGGTGTTAATCCAATAAAGTAAAGCGGTCCAAGTGAAAGCTTTAACTCTGGGAGGGACAGGCGGGGACCACAAGGAACAAGACGGAAAGGAAGCCTGAGGCCTATCCCGATCCGGACGAAACTGGCTAAAGAAAGAACGACAAGAGAAGACACCTGCGGGGTCAGGAGTCCAGATCCTCCTATCCCCCCGATCAGAACCAACAAACACCTCCCTGACAGCCGCGAACAAAGAGCACAACTCAACACAGTCCGCCTCCCTAGCAATTCTACGAAGAGGGAGATTCCAAACTAGACCAGACTCAGACCAAGAATGAACCTCGCAAACCAATGAAGAATGACAACTAGCGATCCTAAAGATCCTCAGGAAACGTGAGCAAAAGGGCACATCCCCAAACCAAAGGTCGCTCCAGAAAAACACAGACGAACCATCCCCAACAGACCATTGAACCAACGACAAGAAAAAAGGGGCCAATGCAACAATATATTTCCACGAACTGGCCGCATAATTCCATGCCGACAGACTCATATCCCTGCCATTCTGCTGAACGCAATACTTACAATAATCTTGCGCCACAGGTGATAACGTTCAGTATTAAACCGCCAAAGCCACTTGGCAAGAAGAGAAGAATTTCTGGCCACAGTATTTCCAGGTTCAAGCCTCCCTGCTCCCTCTCCAAACATAGAGTGTCCCATCTAACCAAATGATCTCTCTTACCAGCATTACCCTCCCACAAAAACATACGATGAACTTTCTCGATGCGAGAAGACACCGCCTAAGGAATACGGAAGACCGACATGTAATAAATCGGGAGATTAGCCAATGAGGCCTGAATAAGGGTAATTCTGCCTCCCAAAGACAAGTATTGCCTCTTCCAAGCAGCCACCCGCTTCTCAATCATTTCTACGACCGGATTCCAAAAGGCTAAGGATCGAGGGTTACCGCCAAGTGGCAGACCCAGACAGGACAAAGGCCACACACCAGTGACACACCCAAAAACCAATGCGCACTCAGCCAGCATAGCATCCTCAACATGAATCCCTGAAATAGTCGACTTCTCCAAGTTAAGCTTCAATCCCGAAACCATCTCGAAACATCTCAGGACACATTTGACTCCCCGAACCTGTGACACTGACACCTCAGCATCAACAAGCATAATCGTATCGTCTGCGAACTGGAGATGAGAAACCCCAACCTCCTCCCTACCCACCCGACAACCTCTAAAAATACCCCTCTGCTCAACGACCTCCATAAACCAACTCAAAACATCCCCACAAGAGAAAACAAAAAAGGAGATAATGAATCGCCATGTCTAAGACCCCTGGATGAAGATATAAATCCGTGTACCCCACCATTCACAAGGAAAGAGAATCCCACATTCCTAAGACAACCTGCAATCCACCTACGCCACCGCCCACCAAAACCTTTCCATTCAAGAATATGATCTAAGAAATCCCATTCGACCCTATCATACTCCTTCTCCATATCAATCTTAATGACCAGACCGGGTTCACCGACTCTAAATCCCTCCTCAACACATTCCGTAGTCACCAATATACCATAAATAATTTGTCTATCCTTCACAAAGGCACTTTGTTGCTGAGAAACCACAATCGGCATCGCATCCCTTAATTTGATAGAGAAAACTTTAGCGATAATCTTATGCATGCTCGTATTAAAACTAATGGGACGGTAGTTTTTTATCTCCTCAGTCCCAGCCTTCTTAGGAATCAACACCAAAAAAGTCGAATTGGTCGCCTTGTGAACAATCCCACTACCAAAAAATTCCGTGAACACTTTCATGATGTCAACCTTCACCACATCCCAATTACTTTGGTAGAAACTGATTGTAAACTCATCCCGGGAGCCTTATCACCTGCCAACTCCCAAACAGCCTCCTTGACCTCCTCTTCCTTAAATTCTCTCTCCATCCACGCCCTTTTCCTGACTCCTACGTACCTTGCACTTCTACCTATCAGTTTAAAATCAAAAGCTTTCTCCAACTTATACAGATTAGAATAGAATCCGGCCACCTCACCAATAATGTCCTCGAAAAACTCCACATATTCGTCCCCAATTTTAATACGCTCCAAATCATTCCTGCCTCTTCTCCCATTAGCTACTTTATGGAAAAACCTGGTGTTACCATCCCCCTCTTTCAACCAAGTCACCCTAGACTTTTGTTTCCAATTGATTTCTTCAAAGTTCAAAACCTCTACCAGTTTCACCTTAATGGACTTCCTCTCCCCCTTATCAATCACCCCAATTCTATCCAAAAGACAATTTTTCTTCAGCCGAATGTCCCCAAACTCATCCTTGTTCCACACCTTAAGCTTCTCCTTTAACATCCTCAAGGCCCTCATAAATTTAAACCCCTCCAACCCTTGAATAGTCCCCGAACACGTTTCCCACCAAGATTGAATGGAATCCTAAAACTCTAGGTGAGAAAGCCACATGTTTTCAAACCTGAAGGGAGACCCAATTCTATCCAAAAGACAATTTTTCTTCAGCTGAATGTCCCCAAACTCTTCCGTGCTCCACACCTTAAGCTTCTCCTTTAACATCCTCAAGGCCCTCATAAATTTAAACCCCTCCCACCCTTGACTAGTCCCCGAACACGTTTCCCACCAAGATTGAATGGAAGCCTGAAACTCTGGGTGAGAAAGCCACATGTTTTCAAACCTGAAGGGAGACGGCCCACGTGAACATCTAGAGGTACAAATCTGAATGGGCCAGTGATCCGAGATAGTCCTAGTCATCAACCACTGTTTGATCATAGGAAAATGGGCATCCCAGTCCACCGAGACCAGGAACCTATCGAGACGATAGCACACCACTGGAGTTTGCTCGTTCGTCCAAGTGAAGCTACCCCCTTGCAAAGGGTAGTCCACCAACTCGCACTCCCTAAGGATAGACGGCAGCTTCCTCATACTTCTTGTAACCCGGACAATCCCCCCACTTTTCTCACTAGCAAAACGGGTCACATTAAAATCCCCGATCAAACACCAAGCACCATAAAAAAGGGAGCAAAGATGATGAATCTCGTACCAAAAAATCGACCTATCTCTACTTCTGTTTGGCCCGTAAACCGAGGAAAGAGCCCACTCAAAGTTATCCGCACAATTCCTAAATTTTAAAGATATATAATAAGTCCCTCTGAAGACTTCTCTTCCTGACACCGACTCCACGTCCCACACAACTAGAATGCCCCCGGAAGCCCCCACCGATGGCAAGAACTCCTAACCACTGTACCTATCACCCCACAGACTTCTAATCAAACGGACGCTAACATCCTCTTTCTTCATCTCGACCACAACCAGTATATCCGGTCTAGCCCTAAGACATAAATCTTTAACAGCCCTCTTTTTCTCCACCCCACCAAGACCCCTAATGTTCTAACTAATGATTTTCATCAGACTCAACGACTCCACCCGACCGTAAAGACCTAAAGCAATTAAATGCATCCCTAACAGCCACCACACTACCATCCCGACCACGAGCATGATCAATCACAGACGACGCGAACTGAGCCACACCCTCCCACTCACCGTCCTCACCACCACCCTCAACTGAGCGAACAGGGACTGCAGTACCGTCAGGCACGTCGACCTCCAAGGAATTTACCCACTACCTTATCCTCTCCGCACCCACTATGATTCTTACCACACTGTACACCCACCCCTGGCACCCCAGCAAAAGCATAATCCTGGGAAATAATTTGGTCAGAAACTGAAAGCTCTTCCACTCTGGGCTTAGACGGCCGTCCAATACAAACAGACTTACCCACGGCTGCAAAATTATTGTTAGCACTAGCAAATGTAAACACAAAAGGCAAAGAATTTTTCTTACGAATCGAAGGTCGTGGCATACCTGAAACTGAAGGACCTGAAAGAGAGGAGGAAGGAAGAGAATTTAATTTAAAACCACACCGCGCACCAAGAAGAGCAAAGCATTCATCACTATCCCGCTTCATTACAGGATTTGAACACATAGGACCAGCCCCACGAGAAGGCTTGGGTAAGGCCAACTCCAAACAATTGCTTCCTGCCTTAAACACAGACTCATCCTTGGATGCCGGCGCTTCGAGATCACCCCCATCACCATCACCGTAGCCACCCTCCACAATCAAGGTATAAACGCCTCTACTAGCTTGGTTCTTCCGTGAATAGACCTACGGAACAGATTTGACACGAGGTAACGCCACAACCTCGGCAGCAGCCCTCTCCTCCGTCTCCATCGCCACCTCCAAAACGACCCCGCTACCAACTTGACCCCAACAAAAGCCTTTTCCACGAAAGCAACATGACCGGCAATGTTGTCAGACTTTCTGTATAACAGGTTTCTGATACATGAAGTTTGAATAGGTCTAAAGCCGTGGAGGAAGACGAGCTAAATTGATCTAACTTCTCCAAAATCAAACTGAAGTCGACTTGATCCCTTGATGAAACTAGAAGTTCCAAGCCCACCGCAACGTCGTGGGCTAAGCCACACCCGAACGACTCAGCGGAAGACTCCCTGACCTTTAGTGGCCCATCAGACCACGACCTCAAGGGGCTTGAGACTGGAGAAGGCCCATCACCCTTGTCTACAGAGCCACCAGACGAATAGGCCAAACAATCTATACCTCCGAGGGGCACCAGCCCGCGACAGTAAGGCACAGCAAGATGGGCCCAAGGACAGGGGCCCACCAGCATGGTCAACACTTGCAGCCCACTCCTCGTCAATAGCAGATCAAAACCGACCTTTCCTCTGTCAGAATCTTGTATGCCTTGAATAGGAAAAAAATTTGAATTTCTGCTGCAAACCATCTTCTCCTTCCCTTTCCCCTTTGAAGTCTTATCCAGACCACCAACACCACCGTCACTCCGTCCTACACCTGCATCCCTAGTCTCCAAATCTCTGCTCTCCAATATCAAGCTACCACGTGGAACGCCTGGAGCCACCTCAGCATCATCTTTTCCGCTCACCGCCACCATCTCTCCCACATCGCCACCCACTGTCAGTCCCACAATATCAATGAAAACTTCAAACCAGGCGCTATGATCAAATAACCATAACGAACGAGGGATTTGGCACGCTGCACGCACGTTGTTCCCCAACGGAAAAATGCAACCGAGGGAGAAACATGTCATGATCGTTGCCAGCAGCACTCTTGAGGCCCCCAAGTAAACCGACGATAGCTTGAACCAGCGACAAGGACTGAAGGTGCTCCGGCACCACTGATAGCTCCAAGATCCACCCCTCCTCGCAAACTGGACCCAAAAAAACCAGTGATGGATTTCGCCGCGACGTAGCCGCGACATAGAGGTTTCGATTTTAATGGGACCTCCAGGAGAGATAATCTCGCACCGCGGGCCAGAATGAGCGCGAGGTGATCCATCGCTCTGCCCACCAACAATGGCGTGAAGACAAGCTTCAAACACGAACGACCAAGACCCCTCCAGCGAAGGGAAGAAGAGCACCTTGCCCCTCGCATTATGGGTAGCTGCCGCAACGACCAACACAATGCCTCGCCTATTCTTTCTCAAATCTCAACTCGACCGAAAGGATCTACCGACCACCACGACGAGAGCCCAACGCCCCCATTCTGTTTTGGTTCTCCCTAAGATTCTCCGTCAACTTCCCCAGCCACAGAACTTCCTCACGTGACATCCAAATCCAAGACCCCCCTTTGAATCTCGCTTCAACCACTCTCACGAGACTACAACTCTGCAACCTCTCAGCTTCAAAAGTAAAATGTTTCTTCTCCACACTGATCCCAATCTTACCATTCTCGCCACCCTTCAGTCGACGATTTTCAGATGCACCCACAACCTTGTGCTTCAACAAAGCCCCACGGTAACTCAGCTGAGGAACAGAGTCACGATTTCTCGACGGTCCGTGGCTAGCCAGAGAAACAGGTGTGGAATTTACCACCGAATTGAATGTATTGATCACTTCGTCCACGGAGTACCTAGCTAACAGCAAGTCCCCCGCCACCTTACGTATCTCTGAACTCCACTGATTACTCTCCCCGCCCTGCGTCTCTCCCCCTCTAAACGAACGTCTCACTAACTCACCGCCGTTCACCCTTTTGCCGTTCATCCTTCCCCCTCTAGGTGTTTATCTGACTAGAAGTACGTATGAACATATGGAGTTCTCCAAATAAGTTGTCACATCTGAAAATTTGCGTCCCATTAGGCTTCTAATTCTGAAGCTTTTTACCAGACAATCAACCTCTTAAGAAATAAAAGTCAACAAAATTCTAAGAGAATAGCTAGACTATAAAACAAGCGTATTTTTACATATGGTTGAATTGATTTGCTAAACCAACTTGTACATGTGTCCTTCAACAGGAGCACACTTCACATGCCCAAGTTTTACTCCAAAAGCATGTAGCATGGAACAAAGCATCCCCCAAATGTGGGGTGATAGGAAGCAGTGCATAACACTATGCAACCCCAACCTACTAAACAAATAAAAGAGCACTATCTTTTAGTCAATTAATTTGCATCGGTGTCTGTAATTTAGTTTGCTGTTCTTTGATTGCCCTGAAATTTAATCTTCCATGTAGTAAACTCTAAAATATGAAAATTTTAAATAAATGAAATTTAACTTTAATTATTTATTAAGTAGATATTACTTAATTTTAAAGGGAAAAAGTGATTTAGATTGAGGGTGCTTTGTCATATTTATTCTTAGAGTCTGCAGTAAAAAAATTCACTACAAGAGTATAGATACAATGGATTTTTAAAATGTAAGGATATAACATAAATTATGATGATGCCAGTGTATAAACAGAAATATATCGAGATATAGGACTGTAAGACTGTAAGTTAAAGAGAGTAAAAACAAGGAGAGTGAGAGAGAATATAATGCTGCATGGAAACAGAAATATATCAAAACATAGGAGTGTAACTTGAAGAAACTAAAAAATAAAAGACGATATTTTATAAATGAGAAAAGAGAGAAGATATTTTATAAATGAGAGAAGATACATGAGCTAAAGAGAGACCAAAAAAACTCCCCTAACCCAAGAACATGACGCATCAGAACCTGCACCACACTAAACAAATACGCAAAAGGCACACAAAGAAATGCACACCCAAATATCCTCACCCTAGACCCCACTTCTCAGGTGGGATGCCCGCAAATTACTCCACCATCCCAGTGCCTCTCCTGGCAAGAGAATCTGCAGTACTGTTACCAGACCTGAGAATGTGGCAGAACGAGATGTTCCTACCAACCACCAAAGACCTAGCAAAAAGTATGAGATGATGGAGGCGCCAAGGCCCAAAATCCGAACCAGAAAACCACGAAATAATGGTGGAGGAATCCCTTTCCACCACCACAATATGGTAATCCACAAAACATAGCTCCTATAGAACGCGCACCACTGCTAACAACTCAACCCTAGTAGAATCTCCCTCCCCAATTGGGCCACAGAAAGCACAAACAACCTGGCCTGAATGATCTCTGAAGTGTGAAGAAGGATCTCATCAAAGCAGCTATTGTAGAATTTTACTCTAAACTCTTTGAGAGGAAGAGTAATTCAGGCCAAAGTTGGATATGAACCAGTTTGATATCGTTTCCCCTCAAGAGGCTGTGGAGTTAGATCAAGAGGTAACTGAAGAGGAAGTTTAGGGAGTGGTGAAGGATCTACAGGGTGATAAAGCGCGGGGTCAGATGGGTTCACATTGGCATTCTACAAGAAGTGTTAGGAGGTAATTAAAGCGGATTGATGAAGGAGATTTTGGAATTTTTCAGCAAGTCTGCTTTTGCTAGAAGTGCCAATGCCACCTTCATCTCTCTAATTCCGAAGGAGGATGCGTGCAACATGAAGGATTTTAGACCGCTCAACTTGGTGGGGATTTTTTATACAATCATAGCAAAGGTATTGGCGAACTGACTAAGGGTTTTACCAAATATCATCTCTTCATTCTAGAGCACATTTGTGGGAGGGAGGCAGATTCCGGACAATGCACTAATTGCAAATGAATGCTTGGCTTTTTGTGGCAGGGAGGGTGAGCCAAGGCTGATATGTAAATTATATGGAGAAAGCATACGATCATGTGAATTGGAACTTCTTGTTGTACTTATTGGATAGGATGGGATTTGGGGACAAGTGGAGAAGTTGGATTAGTACCAGTATTAGGTCGATGTCCTTCTCAGTTCTTATCAACAGGGAATCCTCAGATTTCGTTGGATCCTCAACGGGGTTTAGGCAAAGAGATCTCTCTCCCTTTCACTTTATTATTCTGACTGAGGTGCTAAGTAGGATGCTTGAGAAGGTTCAGGAAGGTGGATTGGTGGGAGGTTTTGGGGTGGGTAGGAGCTCAAATCCCATATCCCATCTACTGTTTGCAGCATAGTGTCAAGGATCGTCCGATCCCCGAGTCGTTCCGGTCGGAGAAGCACCCCAAAAAAAAAAGGATCGTCCGATCCCGGTCCGGATCGGGCGATCCATAATTTTTTTCTTTTTTTTTTTAAATAAACGGGGCCGTTCGTCTCGGCCGATCCCGAGCGGGGAACCGAGTTTAAACACTATGATAGTAAATTCACGTGGCTGTTTCCTATCTGCTGCAAATCTGATGTTTTGCAAATTTTTATTAATTTCAAGACTCGGGTTGGGAAGTATTTTGGTCGTTCAATCAAACCATTGCAATCTGATTGGGGTGGAGAATTTCAATCTTTAAATAAATATTTAACTACACAAGGAATTTCTCATCGGGTCTCTTGTCCTCATACACATGAGCAGAACGGTTCAGCAGAAAGAAAACACCCTCACATTGTTGAGACGAGTCTAACTCTTCTTGCTCATGCCTCCATGCCTCTCAAATTCTGGGTTGACTCATTTCAGACGGCTACATACCTGATTAATCAGCTTCTTACTCCTACTATTGGAAATATGATCCCGTTTGGAAAGTTATTTGGACATAAAGAGGACTATAAATTTCTGAAAGTATTTGGTTGTGCTTGCTTCCCGTATTTACGGCCATATAATTCACATAAATTTCAATTCCGGTCTACTAAATGTATTTTCATTGGCTATAGCAACAGTCATCGAGGCTACAGATGCTTGGATACCTCATCCAATCGGATATTTATTTCTCGCCACGTCATCTTCAATGAGCAGGAATTTCCCTATATGTCCCTACAGAAGCCAAAATTCAAGAATGGTCCTTCCAGTACTTCCTTAATTTTTCCATCTGATATTTTTCAAAAATGGACGTCTGCTACATCCTCTCAAACTCGTGCACATCTCTCCTCCCCTTGCTCATTGGATTTTCCTACATCCCTCACAATTCAAATTTGAATTTGCTAAGTGGGCAATCAAATTCGGCTAGTCCTATTTTTGAGGGAGAAGGAACTACACGTTCCAAGGGAGTCTTGTCTCCACATGAGAATTTGAATTTGAAATTGCCATGTGGACATTCAAATTCGGTTGCTACTAATTTTGAGAGAGAACGAACTACAAGTCCTAGGGGATCTATATCTCTACAAAAGAATTTGAATTTGAAATTGCCATGCGTACACTCAAATTCAGTTGGTACTATTTTTGAGGGAGAAGGAACTACACGTTCAAAGGAAGGCTTATCTCAAAAGCACTTATCTCCAACAAGATCTTCTACTGTCCAACATCCAAGTGGCACACTTCCTACTATTGTGCAACAAACTCCTACCCCACTAAGGACTTACATTCGGCGCAATAGAGCTCCTGTTCAGAGGGATCTTATCTTACTTGATATATCTCCTCCAGAATCAAATTCAAACATCTTATCACTGCCACATGGACCAGACGAAATATTGTTGGGAATTTCTCACTCCACAAAATCAGCTACTGATAATTCAAATTTGAATCTGCCACGTCAGCAAGATAGTTGGACGACTAGTGCTACAGATAAGACTAGAACCTCAGGTTATGTTCCTTTTTTGAATAAGTCATGTGAACCTCCAGGACTTCATTCAAATTTGAATCAATAGTGTGACCAGCAAGGCATTAATTTGGTCGTGGATCTCAACCCCTCTCCAGTTTCAAATTCAAAACAAACCCCTCTTTTATCTTATCCTATGGTCACTCGTACCAGAGACAGTACACGTGTACCGAAGCTTCTTTATGCCACTCGTTACCCTCTTCCAACTGCTCTAATCTCCACCTTATCTCATGAGATCTCTGAACCAACATGCTTTAGTCAAGCTGTCAAGGATTCTAACTAGAGGGCCTTGTTAGCAATTCGGAATACGGCAAAAATACGATACGAGAATAATTCAAGAATTATTCGGTGATCCAAAAAAATGGTACGGTCAAATATTCGGTGAAAAATTCATGATATGGTAATTATGCGGTATTTAATTTGTACGTGTTTTAAACGTTTGGTTGCAAAAATTCGAAAGTCAAAAATTCGAGATATTCTAAAAAGAAGTCGGTAGATATAATAATAATTATCATTCTCTAAAACATAACAAATATATCCAAAGCAAGTTTAGCCATGAACCCAATCCAAAAGGCAAAAAAAAAAAAAAAATAGTTACAGTCATAATGCAATACGGAAACATCAATGTAAGTGAGAATAAGAAGGTAAGGAAACCCATTACCCATGTTTGATTATTAATCTAATATTAAAATAAATTGAAGATGCTCTTGAGTGCCTGAGAACAAACCCACTAGCATTTTTAACAATCAGACTAAAGTCACTAAACAACAAATGAGTATTGACTATTGAGTAATGAAAAAAGAAATAAAATAAGATAACATTAAAGTATTCAATAGAATCGATACCTGTAGGCTGTAACTGTAAGTCTTTTAGCAGCAAAAAGGAAGAATAATAGAAGACAATCCGGAACAGAGGAGGGCTCGACTCAGACGGTCGGAAAGAAGGCAGCAGATGGCGGAGAAGGTGCCGGAACTAATG
>JAUPMG010280016.1:0-18500 GCA_031762675.1 Pachysandra terminalis | reverse complement strand
GTGCTACTAGCTTCTCTTGGAAGCTAACACTTAGGTTTGCTACAATCCATCTAGGCATACTTCCTTTAGGGTATTGCCTACCTCATTAATTTACTATTCACTCTTATTTTCTACTACACTTATCTTTATAATGTGTTAATTAAAATAAAAAATTTTTTACCGCATCGACGGCATTCCGGAATTTTCCATTCGTGGTCTTATCAAGGCATGGAAATTACTGAAATACCCTTACTCAAAATTTTTAAATTTTTCAGGGTTCTCACACTCCAAAAATTAGATATTAAATACACTTGACAGTGCTATAAAAACCGATATTATATACTAGATCAAAATTCAGCAAAACTAACTAAGACCATAACAGAAACTGTGATTAAAAACAGAGCTGATTCTAATCCATTCTTATTCATTACAACAACTTATAAATCAGTATCTTAATCGAAACAAATCAACATCATGCTAGAGAATAAACAACTATGATCATAGGTGATGAATCCTAGAACAACTAAGCAAATTGGTGGTGAACTTGAAATCAGAAACTCAGCATCACCACACAACGATTAAGAAAGAATATGAAACAGGTAATGTACTTACCTCTACTCCTTGCTAAAACAGATGAGAACAACCCAGAAATAATCAGAAGACCTCTTCCTCTTCTTCACTTCTCCTCCACTGCAACAGAAACAGAACTGCAACTCAGCCCACTCTTCTCTTCCTCAAACTCTCAAGCTCTCTCTCTCTCTCTCATTCAAATCTCAACTGCTACAGATGAACCCAAATGAGATGAGAGGGATAGGGAGTTAACCCCCCTACCTTCTCTTCCTCAACCTCCACAAGATTGCCACCTCTACAACCACGTCTCCACCACCCTCAAGACCAGTTCAACGCACAACCGTGCGTTGAACACAAATCAAATGAAAATGAAAATTGGAATTAACACTAAAAACCCCACAAACTCAAAAATAGCAGAAGAGCCCCTAGAAATAAAATAGACGAAAGGCACATACAATTAACTAAACAAAGGCACATAAAATATCGAATAAATATAATAAATAAAAAATAAAAGGGAAAACTTAATTAGGGAGTTTAAGTCACTACAAAAGCCTAGTAGATAAATCGTACGAGACTACAATATCTTATTTTATGCATGCAAATCAATACAGTTTATTTCATGCATTTCACCTAACATATACTATCACAGTCATATTATATTAAATATGTCATCATACTATATTTCATATACTAGCATGAATATTACAATCATTATGTAAATCACCATTCACATAGAAACCATGCCATGTCAAGTCATATCCGTCAATAGTTTACAATTCTCATAGTCCCATTATTTTAAGGCTACCCACATGATCCATTATGTTCAAGCAGATTCAACGTGATTCCACCATGCCCCAAACAAACATTCATACAAGTATACACATGGTCCCACCATGTTACACTACAATAAGATCACAACAGTCATATAGTTTAACTATGTTCTACAACAAACACTAAATGGTCCCACCATGTTACAGCCAATAATCATATAACATATACCACATGGTCCCACCATGCTACGACCAAGTAATCGCATAAACATGTATCACATATCTTGCACATAACCATTCCTTTAGGGACTTGCAACCACGGAGGAAGTCTCCTGTACCAATCCTTTAAGGACTTACATCTACGGTGGAAACACACCCCTATGCACATAAGCAAACGCTTAACAAACACATAATTTCACTATGCTCACAAGCAACAACATATAACCATTCTTTTAGGAACTTTCACCTACGGAGAAAGCCATCTGTCCATTCCTTTAGGGACTTACACCCACGAAAGAAAGCCACCTGTACAATCCATTCCTTTAGGGACTTTCACCTATGGTGGAAGCTCACATATCCATGTTTTTACCTTTAGGGACTTTCACTCATGGTGGAAGCTCACCTATCCATAATCATAAATCAAGTCATTCAAACACAAACACAATCACAATCATGGATACTCATGGTATCCTCATCCAACATACAAGTCAATCATCAAATTCAACACAAGTCATACCTAGGTCAACATTGGATTTTAAAAACACGACTCACCCAATCTAGTCCTACATGACCAACTCTTACCATACTAATCTTATATTGAGGTCCCAAGACCATATCTAAAACCTTTGAGTTGATAATACCATATATATCATTCCAATAGCCCGATAATCCCGAATTTTGGGCCTATTCCTACGCTTTTTATGATTCGTCCAATTCTAAACCTTTTGCACACAAATCATCCATACAGGCATGTGCACAACTCAAAGGGGATCACCGTCATAAAATTTGAGGTTCATTGGACCTCGGTAGCTGCCAAGTCTCCTATCGAGGGGCCCGGTAGCTCAGCTGCCGAGGCTCGGTAGCTGGTCCAGAGAGCACACATTTTTAGTGATTTCGGTAGCTACTCGGTAGTTGATGAATATCCTACTGAGAAGCTCGGTAGCATGTCTAGAGAACACACTGTTTTGGGCATTTTTGGTCGCTGCCGAGATTCTACCGAACGTACAAATTTAGCAATTTTCTGGGTTTCTTCTAGGGCTTCGTGCCTCTACTCAAACCTAGTGATTTCTAATGTGTTAATCATCACAGATCAGTCTCTAAAGCCTACAAATAAATCTCAAACAACAACCACATAAAACTAGTTCATTCTCATAAATCAGTCTCTAAAGCCTACAAATAAATCCCAAACAACAACCACATAAAACTAGTTCATTCTCATAGATCTAAACAGGTACTTAACAGATAATCAACTATAGATCTAAAAATATGAACATGGATCTTAAAAATACGAACATGGATCTTAAAAATACAAAGTAACACAGTAAGCACAGCAACACCATGGATCATATGAAATAACATCATAGCATCGTTCCTGCCATTTTCTCTAGATTTAGATCTAATATACTAAACATGCAAATCATACAACTCGTCCTATATGTATAGCATTGAAGTCATTAATAAAGGAATTTACCGTCGAAACGCAGGAATCCCTACCTCGTTTCCTAAGATTTTTTTGCAACTAACCGGCATCATGGATCACCCATCAATCTTCTCTTAGCAACATTTTTCTTCTTCTTCTTCTTCCTTCTTCCCTTCTTCTCTTTTCTCACTTTTCTCTATAGTAAAACCCCTTTCTCTCTTGTTCAAACGTGTAGAGACAAATTCTCTCTCCTCCCTTGATGTTACATGGGTTAGTGGGAGGTTACACAATTCCTCTCTCTCTAATTCAAATCACATAGTAAAAGTCTCTTACACCCCTAATGACCAAGTCAAATAGCACCTCCATCCCCTTAGCTTCAAACGTCCAACACCAACCCTAGTTTCTATAAGGTTTTAAAATAACGTAAGTGACTCAAATCTTTCTAATATTATACATTAGACCCCATAAGTAGTTTTAATTACAAATCCTATTTATTTCAATTATTTAAATACACAATCCTATATAATTTTTCACAAAAAAGGATTTATTGGTAATTATAATTAAATTATATTAATTATAATTTAAAAACATGGGTCGCTACACTTAGGATCGGACCGGTTCTGGCCGATCCCGATATGCACTAGTTGATTCAGACTGGATTGGTCCGATCTTTGAAAGATGCAGGTACTAGTCTGAATCATCCAATTAATAAATTAAAAAAAAAAAAAAAAAAAAAAAAAAAAACTGGACCAGTTGTACCGACCGATCCAGATCGATACTAGTCTGATCCAGAACCTCACGATATAATTGTTGTATCGTGGTTGGGGACTAGGCTGGTCCAAATATGAACTGGCTGGTACAAACCAGACCGATCCTTTAAACCTTGTCTGATACTCTAGTCTTCTTCTTCATCCTAATTTGTTGTTTTGTGATGGGTTTTCTTTCCTAAACGCATTAGATCTTTTGATAAGTTTAGGGTTTTGATCCTTCTAAAGTCTAATTGTTGTCTCTTGGGGTTTTGTCTAGAAATTTTATAATTTGGACAACATGATTTGAGATTTTTCAGGAAAATTTGATGGAGATTCATCTGTTGACTTGTATAAAATGTTGGTAGCTAAGAAATACTTGGAGAAGTTTTATGTGATGCAATTGCCATAACATTATTAAATATTAATTCTTGGATAAGGTTATTTTTATTGAGGAAAAGTATTAAAACATTTATGTTGTTTTGTGTGGAAACATCTAAAATTAATTAAGGCAGGAAATGATTTTATATCGGGACAGAGTATTTGTTATATACTCGGACACCATTTAAAGTAGAGCAAGTTTGTTTTGCGTATATGACCCCACCTCTAATGCATATATGGCATTGACAATGTCCTATGCTGAATGGTGTCAGTATATATATAATAAATACCTTATCTGAGCATTTTTTTTTTTCCTTGGATGGTATTATGGAAACCGATTTTTTTCGAGGATACTGTAATGTTAGATTTCATCCTTCTTTAATGTAAGACAAAAGGCATCCAAGGCATACTTTCAAAATAAATAAACAACTAGTCAAGAGAAACTAATTTATATTCTTCATTCAATCGAAACTGATAATTTAAAAATA
Organism: Pachysandra terminalis; assembly: GCA_031762675.1. NCBI lineage: Eukaryota > Viridiplantae > Streptophyta > Magnoliopsida > Buxales > Buxaceae > Pachysandra > Pachysandra terminalis. The sequence goes on along the minus strand of JAUPMG010280016.1, from coordinate 13,927 downwards.
ATTTTGAAAAAATAATACACCCAAGTAGGAAAGAGAAATGGATTTAAGAATATAAAAGTGAAGGTTGATGAAGATTCCTTAACGACAGTCCCGACCAAGGCGCATTACCAATTCACGTATTCCACTTTCAACGATCCTTAAGAAGTTCATTTTTTTATACAGGAAGATTTGATTCTTCTACTACCATCCATACAGATTGGTTTGTTCTTGGGACTTTGAAGGTTCTCAACAATTGGATTCATTGTTACTCATCTTTTATTCCTTTTGGTAAGGTAATCAAACTACATTGAGCCATTTTTGTGGATATATATACACGTCCCAAGTCACCAGAACGCAGAACGGGTGAGAGAGTGAGAGCATCAAATTTGAAAATAACCCGTGGTCCAAAACGCCTACAAAGCTTCAGTATAAATATCTCAATTTAACCTTCCATTAATCTAATTTAATCTTTGTTAAGAATAAAACTCAAATAATTTTATAAACACCCCTCCCAAATTTACAAGAAAACCCACGTTTTTTAATATATATATATATATATATTATTTTTTTTTTTCAAAATAAAACCCATATAATTTTATAAAAACTCTCAAGGCATGGATTTATGTTCCGAGCGTCAAAACGCCTTCCACTTCGAATTGTATTGTGTGACTTATTGCATGGCCTTAAGTCCTAAAAAATCAAATTGCTTTTTCTAATTCATTTGCACAATTTACAGCTTTAAATGTAAATCAATGAGGGAACATGTGGGCATGAATGGTAATTCGATGGAGCAGTTGAAGGAAAGACAGGTATGGCTGCTTATGTAAGAGCTATTTCAACTGGTTTCTATGCGGCATCACGTGGAACTTGGGCATCACAACCTCATTGGTTGCTGAAGATACAGCAACCTTGGAAACTATCCAAATGACGATCAAACAATGATACCCTGTAGGATTCATCTACTGTAAATGAGATCCTGAAAAACCACTCAACGGAGGTACCTTAGGAAATAGAATCTATCATCCGTGGTGCTAGGAATCTGCTATGGCAACGCGAGTCGCAACCAAGCAGTGGACATAATAGCTAATTTTCCTATTGAGAATTACTCGTGTTTTTGGCTCACGCTCCCAAGCTTCCTTACGAAACATGACTCTCTCGGGAGAACAACTGCAAAGAGCTAAATGCTGCAGTTTGCTTTGAGGTTCTTCTATAAGTGTCACACAGATTTATGGAACTGGCTAGCACACAAGCCCCTTGTGGAAGATTGAACATTAAATGTGGACAACAGAAAATGTTTAGTTGAGCAGCAAATACAAAAAGATTTGAAGGAAAAAAATGGAAACATATTTGCACACTATAATGGAGATGTTGCTCTTGTTATTTTTGAGGACGTCTATAAGAACCCGGAGTCCAATAACTTCTGTAGCTAAACAGCCCGAGGTCAGAAAGTGGCCTTTCAAGTGTTCCTGGATTTCCTTCCTTCTTTGAAAGCTTTATATGCTCTACTTGATAATAGAATCACATCAGCAACCAATGTAATTTGACACCAAAGATTCAATTCATCAACAAATACCTTGTCCCAAGAGGAAATAGTAGCTTCTTTGTTCATTCGTCTAGCCGAGAGTTCGGAACGACCTATCTTTAAAATTCTACCTGAGAGTTTGAACCGGCTATGGCTAACCTCGTGCCACTAGTTCCAACCTCTTTGCCCCTTGGCTTAGAATCTTGTTAAGATGGATTAGACAGATCATGGATCTTATGGATCATCGATGCGCATATGGCACATTAGCATAAGAACATCGGCCAATAGACAACAGAACCCCGAGAAGATCTTCAGATGCATGTATAAGATTGCTTGGTCAGAATCTCTATTAAAGGGGTGTAATTCTATGTCTTATCTAGGGGTGCAAATCGATTCGGTTTGGTTCGGGTTGTTATCAACCCAAGAACAAACCAACATCGGTGAAGGCTAACCCCAAACAGAACCAAACCGAATTGAGAACCAAGCTTCCCAACCCCAAAAACAGAAATGGACTGAAATGGGAAACCCTAAACCTGAACCAACCCAACCCAAATTGCAGTTTCGGTTTGGTTTGGATAGGGTTAGGTTGGGTTAATACAATGTTTTCTAGAATTATATCATATATATATATATATATAGACTACAATTGGTCTAAATCGGTTCGGTTTAGAACTATATACATGAGAGTTCGGGGTTTCGGTTCAGTTCGATTTAATTGAGGCTTCAACCCAAAACCAAAACCGATCTAATTCGGTTTTACAGTTTAAAAACCAAAACCGAACCAAATATCTAGAAACCCAACTCAAACCGAACCAAAGTCGATTTGGGTTGGTTTGGTTTTGGGTTTAACCGACCCAAGTTGCACCCCTAGTCTTATATACCAGAGAGATTTGCAAAGTTTACACAATCAGGGGGAAGCTTCCTCCATTCATGAATCAACTGATAAGCTGGAGTTACTCTCTTGAGAGAATCGAGTAAAACTATGTTTGATAGACCTAAAATAGACTTCTAAAGTTTGTCCAGGTTAATTCCATGACTTCCACTGAAGTTTTGTACTTCTTATACTAAAAAGTTATATACACTGAGATGTAAATATTTATAGCAAGCACAGCAGTCAAATTCTGACATGACCACTGCTCAGAGAAGAAATATGAACAAATCATATGGGAAGTAGCACTATGTGAAACAAATGCCCATGTTGTGTGAAGCAGGCAACATATAGAAAGTTAAGCATTTTCTACAAGGGATCCAAGTTAAATTATTTGCCAAACAAATATTCATGGAGTATATGAGTTCAAGATATTGTCCAAAATAATACAATAACAGTATATCCCCTAGGAGAGAATGAAACAAATTGAATTATTAATTGTCTTGCTCTGAATAAAGCAAGCAAACAAACAGTAAATAGGTGATTAAGAAAAAAAAAACTTACAGAATGCAGATAGAAAACTTCTGTAGCCTTTCGGAGGAAGAGTGAGAATGCAGGATAAATTATAGGAATTTTCCGAATGCTTTTCCTGCAATATTAGATAAATTACTTGAAAACATTTACAAAATTATACAGAACTAACATGCAACAAGAAAGTACTTGCATAAACTAAAGAAAATGCGTGAATTGTAACTTCAAAACCAATAGCAAGGAAACAGAGCTAAGTAAAGAATATATGACCCTAAAAGGTAAAATCCTACATTCAGATGTTCAGCAAACCTCTCTCATGACAATATATATAACTACATGAGGCTGCCTAATTATCACTATATAATTTCAAAATTGTAGCAACTCTTAATCCCAATTCTTGCATTAGAGATCGTAACAACATTCCCAAATGTATGAGCCATTTCCCTGTGCTCCTCTGCTGTTAAAAGCTTACGATTCATTGTATGGATCTTATAATTTGATTTGACCCTAGATCGATTCAATTCAGTGAAAAGATCGGTTTATGTTCGAATCTTACGATTCACACATTGAATCTTACAGTTTACGATTTAATCATATGATTCAACTCAACAACACTAAAACGAGTCCACTTCTTTTTTTAAGGAAAAAATTCTCTTTTTTGGTTTGATCCTTGTTTATATAGAACATAGTGCTCTACAAAAATTAAATATACATAAAAAAAACATAGTTACTAATTTTAAACAATAAAACATCCCTTTTCCTAAGAGCAATCCCAAAACCTAAATCCCCAAAACTACTTCTACTAAAACTACTATGGATCTTATGATTTACGATTCAAAACTATGATTCGATTCATGATTTGACATTCTTGCTGTACTCAGCTTCTGCATTGGACATCTCTCAAGTCTTCTGTAGTTCTGTCCAAGCAGCAGGAATAGGTCTTTTGTAATAGTTAGCTTTGGACTGTTGCTCAGTCTATTTTCCTTTCTGGTTGCTGTTACTTGTGTTAGACTTGCTCGTTCTCTGTATACATTCATAAACATTGCATACTCATCTTTGTAAATAATTGCTGTTGACTCTAATAGATTACCCTTTACTTATCCAACAATAAATAAATATTTATGTGAACAAAAAAGTAAATAGCTTAATTGCAATTTCTTGAATCAACTTTATGGTATTTTCCCTATAATTTGTTAGTTTGAAACCTCCATGTAATTGCAAGGATCTTGAAACTTGATAGAATTGATGAACCACATTCTTTTTAATTTCTATTTTTGCATAAATGCATCCACAATGAAATCAAATAGTACCTATTAATAAAACATGAGATTGCAGAAAACCATATTGAACCCAACAATACAGATTGAGAACCAAAGCCTCCATAGAGAAGGATAATTGCGACCTTAAGAAAGCCGAATAAACCCTAATTTTCAAAATCTTCTTGAATCTTTGCTTCATATAACTTATGGCCCAAACCTTAATCCTAAAGATTCAAATTTAAGAACAATAATAACCTAAGGCTAAGAGGCTTACATTGGGTGTAATTGACGTAGCATCATCTTCCTCGTCTTATGACAAAGAGGGATCTGAAGAAGAAGCCGAAGAAGAAGATGAAGAAACCGAAGAAGAAAGAGCTTCTTCTCTTTCTCCACCTTTGGCTGATAAAAGGCCCTCTTTGAAAATGAGGTCTTTTCATCAACCGAAGGTGGAGGAAGATAAGAACTCCGAGCTTAGTCACAAAGCCGCACCCCAATCATCCTCCGACGATGATGATCTGAGTCAGAGACTCTGATTCAGATTCTCTGCTGGTTCTAACCCTAAAATCATGCCTTTATTAATAGATGGTTTTCTTTTCAACAAAAAAAATATGAAATAAAATACGACTGAACCTCTTATGAAAAGTTTTTCTTAAAAGGATCCGATCCTCTCAAGCTACAATCACCTGCTAGTTGATTTCAAATCAATTAAAATACGACACGTGGAATGAAAACTTAATTAAAATTTTGAAATGAGGATAAAACCCCATAACGATTGGTGAGTCCCGGCTAGGGGGTGGCAACGGGCCAGGCCTCGGCGGGTTCGGGCCAGGCTTATACCATATTATAATTATCACTATTTATGTTGTCCTGAGCGTTGCCTGGCCCGACCTTCGGGCTCGCAACTGTAAGCCCAAGCCCGATGTATTTAAAATACATCAAGCCCGAGCCTGATTCAGTCCGATCCTATGTAATATTTTTTAAACTAAAAAAAAGTCAATGTGTTACTATAAGGATTCGAACCTAGGTCTCGAAGGAGAAAATTTGAGAATTTAACCATTAAACTAACGCCACAAGACAATGATTGAATTAAGTAAAAATTATATATTAATTATTAATATTGGGCCGAGCCCAGCCAGGCTAATTTAACATAGACTTGAGCTTGGCCCGAGAAACTAATTGGGCCTTAAATTTTAGCCCGACCCATCCCTACGAGTCACTTACCCTTGCCCAAGCCCACCCAATCATAGGGCCGGGCGGGTCACCTCGCCCGTTGCCACCCCTAGTTCCGGTCGATCAGTCATTGCAACTTTACATATAAGATTATTAATTCCTGTATTATTGTCAATTGTATGCGCCCTTTAATTGAGAAGATCATTGGGCCGACTCAGAGTGCCTTCTTGGCCAAACGCTCCATTCTAAAAGGATTTTCATGCTGACTCACCTGATAAAAAATGACCTTTATCTGTAGTGGGTTGCCTTGACATTCAAGAAATCATGGATCAATGCCAAGTGCAACATGCACAAACATGTATATCCAAGGCAACATAGCCATTCATATCCCCCCAATGTCTAAGAAAGCAAATTCCCTCTTTAGTAAAATATATAAATTATTGTGGTTTTTCTATTATGTGAGAACCTCTACGAGGATTTAATACAATAATCTTTAAATAAAGGAGTACTTCGAGGTCCACAACATACATGCTTCAAACCATTGTTTCCTTCCGAGGGAACACTTTTTTGTATATTGATATATCTTCCTTCGAAGGAAACTAGAACAATTGTATACATCTTAGAAGGGACCAGTTTAGTCGAGTTACTCATCCAGTGATCTTAGATCTAAGACCTTCCAAGTAATTTGTTTTCATGACCATCGTTCTTACAAGGAATAGTTGTCAGAAAACCACTCGAGGCTCTAGGTTAACCAACCAACCCGAGTGGCCTGGAAATGAACTCAAAGAATCAGACATTTTCATCCAAATTTGCCCTTAAATAAACTATAGTAATGAGTCCCATAGGATATATGTATATTATTTCAGGGTGTTTTCCTCAAGATTAAATATATTCATTCATTTGAAGGCCTTCTCTGCAGGAATTCCTTCGAAGTTAAAAGAAGTCTTTTCATCTCGTCTTTTGAGGGCAAAACTCATAACCATGTCATTTGAAAGTGGACGAATCCATGAATATGTTTGTTGAGGTAAACTAACCCATTGACGAATTGACATGAAAAATTGGTCATCTCGTAGTGGTTAGCCTTATGAAAAATAATTGTTCTATTTTCTGAAGATGTGACTTAGTGAAGAAGTAACTTTTGCAAGATAAAAACGTTAAAGATTTAACATGACCCAATAATCTGATGGACGTCGTTTGGAGTTCCAATATATAAATTATTGAGGAAGGCAGTTGTATTACTTATTAATGATCTCAAGCTAAGAAATGTCCATCGTTGGGACCATGACACGTGTCTTAATTGATTAATCAAACAACATCATCATCAATATCTTTCTCTCCTTTTGCTTCTGTTTCACCTACTACGCAGAGGGCAACAGATCAGGTGTGGGTGGCTTAGTTGTACAGGTGATTGCGGGCGGTACCCTATTGGCCACCCGAACATGTGAAAAAAGAAAAAAAAATCCAAAATAGTTTTTATTATTTGTGCACATAAAGTTGAATGAGGTTGACCAATAAGGTGCCACCCGCAATCACCCGCACAACTAACCCACCCGCACCTGATGCACTCCTATGCAGAGAGCATGATCTAAAGATTATTTTTTTTTACTTTAAACAAGACTCTTAATCTTATCCTTATCTATTTGTCATAATACACGCACCTCCTCCCTCTAATTTAGGTTAATGTTATCCTTGTGATTAATCCAGATAATCGTTGTCAAATGGAAGGAATTGACCAGATCTTTCTTCTATTTGACAAAAATGATCATCTCACTAACCGACTAAAGTTAGTGAAGCTGCCTTAACGGTGACATGTAGATTTAGGTTTCTTAAATAAAATCTTTATTTCTCTTAGGTTGTGTTAGGATAGTCGGAATATGCAGGAAAGACAGCTTTCCTACATTATGTGTGTGTTTGGATAACCATAAAGTGTGGGTCCCACCAAATTAACAACAGTGTTGTTTGTTCTTGTTGTAACTGATATGATGTTGGTGAAGGTTCTAAACGATTTGGATCACGTACCACGATGCACACAAACCTGAATCTGTAGCGAAAGTTCTCTATCGAATTGGATAATGTTCCACGTCGGAATATATGATTACTAGAACCACATACAATAAATCCACACTCAATCGACTTTGGCTTTGTATGGAACCCCAATAGCAAATCCAGATCTCTGTAGGAAGAAGAGAGGAGAGAGGAGAGAGTTCGCTAGAGCTGGACTCCCAAAAGCGTGAATAGTAAATCTATGGGTAGGGAGGAGGAGTCTTCTACATATAAAAGATTCAACTCAACTCCACCTAGGACTCTATCTCCTAATCTCATTAGGAGAGAGTTATCCATATCCACACTTCTAATCAGATATAGATGTCCCATTAAGTGGGGACCTCGAGTTGGCCCAAACGAGTCGGGCCAACCGGGTCTACCCATGTCTAAAATCCAACATCTCCCACTCGTCCATAGTGGGCACGAAGTGTGCATCTCTCTCATGTACTTTTTATCTTCCTATCATGGATGCTAATCATACAGGTTGTTGAGCGTGCGACTGATGAGCACAAAGTAATCGGCGAGCAACACCATATAAAGTTCCATAAAACTGATATTGAGATTCACTCTGAAAAGTCTCGCCTATGACCCATACTCATTTGGCCACATCAGATTGAGTATTTCTAATCCCTCATGAGCACAAGCTCAGATTTCTATACTCAACAACAAGATTCATGTTAATGTGCTCATTTAAATTAATTCATATAGGCTACATATATATCGGATACATATAGATAAAAAATGTGAAACAACAAATGATAATTTTAAAACATGAGTATCTCTATGAATCGTCTCTCTATAAATGTGATGCAAAATAGTCTTCTCTAAACCTCATGCCATTTAGCTTCGAGCTAACTGCTTTCCCAGACAAACCCCCGTTAGACCGTATGTGCATGGCCATAGGAAAGTAAGCTAGAGTAGCGATCTTCAGATCTAACCTTACGGCATGATCAAAGGTAGTAAGGGTACAAGTTGATTCACTCTAGGATCATCCTGATCTCACACAACAAGGAAATAGGGATCCATTCTCTTGCTCTCAAAGGAAAAACGTCGCTAATAGCACATGTGGTATGCATCACATGCTACGGTGGACCCCTGGGCCCAACCGAGGGTATGTCAACCTCCAACACCGTACGGATCTTAGTCCGCAATCTATGCGCCTAACTTGAGTACCTTAATCCAAGTCACAACTCTCAAGCGCCTTGATTAAGGTCTCACATCCGGCTCCAATCAGGTAATATACAATTCCCTAAGGAATCTCATCCTGGCTCTCACATGGCGAAATATAACTCTATAGAGTCCTCTAAATGCCCCCGATGGCATAAGTCATCTTTATGTCTCATCCTGTTCGCAATGCATGTGCTAGGGTTGGTCATTGTGTGAGAAGCCGACCACTAACCTGGTGACATATCTTATCCACATCCGCATAATATGGATTATGGATATAATGTGTGTGTAATGTGTACATATAATATACAATCTCATGCCTCATGAGAAGATAAACTCTATTAAATTCTCACGCATGAAATATAACATAATATGAGATGTCTACATAACAAATGCAAATAAGACTGGACCAACTAACACAAATCACAATCTACGTAATCCCATTTCTCGGACATGAGCCTTAAAAGCTTGTCTAGCTATAGGTTTAGTCATGGGATCAACTACCATATGCTGAGTAGAGATATGTGTAAGGGACACATCTCCATGTGCAACTGTATTTCTGATGTAATGATAGTGAATGTTGACGTGCTTCGTCCTGTCATGGTATTTGGGGTCTTTGGTGAAGGCCAATGATGGTTCAACATAGATCTCTTCTTCCAACTCCCCATTTAAAAATGCTGATTTGACATCAAGTTGGTGGAGCAACCAACGTTTTTGAGCTGCCAATACAATAAGGTTCGCGAGACACCGGAGCAAAAGTTTCATGAATCAATTTCGGGTTGTTGTGAATAGCCTTTTGTAACCAACCTTGCTTTAATTTTAAGAACTAAACCATCCGGTTTGTGTTTTACCTCGTAAATCCACTTTAGTCCAATGATCTCCTTATCCTTTGGCTTGGTTACTAACTCCCAAGTTTTATTCTTTTCAATCACTTCAATCTCTTATTGCATCGCTTTCTTCCAATCTTCTACTTGTATAGCTTCTTCAAAATTTTCTGGTTCAACAATGTAGGAGTTACATCTTTCATAAACATCACTCAAGCTTTTCATTTTTCTAGGTGTTAAACTTGGAGTTGATGAGCTAACACTTGAAGAGCTACTAGGAGAGGATGGTGAATCTACACTTGGAGATACTTGTGCCGACTCTTCATCATTGTCTTGTTCTTTTTGTAGTTCTTCCTCAACTAGAAAAGGTCGCTTCAACACTTTACCTTGCTGCCAATCCCATGCTGCTTTTTCATCAAATAACACATCTCTACTAATGAAAACTTTGTTTGTCTTCAAATTGTACAGCCTATAGCCTTTTGATTTTGAGTTGCACCCAACAAAAATACACTAGTCACTTGTTTCTTCTAGCTTGCGCCTTTTCTCCTTTGGGATTTGTGCATAACAAATACTCCTAAAAACTTTAAGGTGCCTTACAAAAGGCTTTCTCCCACTCCAAGCTTCTAAAGGGGTTTGTTTTCCCAAGGACTTGGTCGGACATCTATTTATCAAGTAAACAGATGTATAAACTGCTTCAGCCCAAAAAGAGTGTAGTGGGTGTTTTTGTAAGTCACCAAAGTACTATTACTGATCGACGGGAACCTAAATCACCAGGTGACCGTATCCCGTCTCTAGAAGAACTAAAGAGTCAAACTGGTGGACCGTCTAACACTGGTCAAATCAGGCTAAGGGAGCTAATGGGTCAAGGTCTTGGAACTTGTCCAACCCCTAGGGCTCTAATTGAGATAATGACTGCATCTTTTGTAGGCTGCCTACGTACCCAAACAGGGATCAAGTCAGATGTAGTTTAAGGTTTGGTAATTTTGGCAGAGGTCTCTCATCTCTTTTCATCATCTCCTGAATGAGGGAAGTGAGCTAGTATTTATAGCTTTCTGAAGAGAGTTAACTGGAGTTAGAATTCCAAACTACAGTTTCTGATAGTGGTTAAAACGTTCACCTCAGGTAGTTCAAATCATGTACTCTAGTCTCTTAGGTGGACCAATCACAAGTCGTTTGGGTAATTACATGTTTGCCACTGAGAGACCGTGACATGGCCTATAACCCCAAATGCGGCCAAGTGTTGGCGAGCCTCACGACACCTCGATATGGGTGTTGGCGATCAATAGATATAAGTAGTGATGAAAGCTGTTTAGCCTTGGCATTGTTGAGACTGTCTAGTCTTGACGCCATCGAGGCTACTAGTCTTAGTACTTTCGAGGTCCTCGAACCTTAGTACTTTTGAGACTGCCTGTCCTTCTACGTCATCGAGGTTCCCTCTACACGGAAGTATGTATCGCCTTCAACGTTGTCGAGCATCGCTCTAGACAAAGGTAGTATCACCTTCAACGTCGTTGAGCATCGCTCTAGATGGAGGTAGTATCACCTTCAACGTCATAGAGCTTCGCTCTAGACGGGGGCATGTATCGCCTTCAACGTCGTTGAGCATCGCTCTAAACGGAGGTAGTATCACCTTCTATGTCTTAGAGCTTTTCCTTCTATGTCTTAGAGCTTCACTTTTGACGGAGATAGTATTGCCTACAACGTCATTGAGACTCTTTCTAGACGAAGGATAGTATCATCTACGATGTCATCGAGCATCGCTCTAGACGGAGGATAATGTTGCCTATGACGTCATCGAGCATTGCTTTAGATGGAGGATAGTATTGCCTACAACGTCATTGAGCATCGCTCTAGACAGAGGATAATGTTGCCTATGACGTCATCAAGCATCGCTCTAGACGGAGGATAATGTCGCCTACGACATCATCGAGCATTGCTCTAGACGGAGGATAATATCACCTACGATGTCATCGAGCATCGCTCTAGACGGAGGGGTAGTATTTCCTACGACGTCATCGAGCATTGCTCTAAACGGAGGGGTTGTATTTCCTATGAATTTCTCCACCTTCTCTAGCAGCGACGATGTGGACGCTAAGTCGCCATAGGTTGACACCTGGATGTGGACCCCACGATGAAGAAAAAGAGAAATAACCTCAGCTATAACCGACGTTAGGGCTAGCTGGCTTCTAATTAACTAAGTTTGACTCTTCCGTTGTGGACCCCACGATGAAGAAAGCTCTCTTTCGTTTCAAAATTTATTGCAGTGTGCTTCCATTCAACTGGAAAAAACCTCATAAAAGATCAGCTTACCTCTGATAAAATCATTTCAGTAGTGTGCTTTTATTCAATTAAAGACATGTTTATTGAAGATGTCAAAGATTGCATGAGATAACAGAGACCAAGTCAAGGTTTATTATCAAGTCAAAGATTGTATAAGATAACAAACCTTGACTTGCTTCCTTTCTATCCTGATATCTGTTACTGATGAAGACCAAGTCAAGACTGTTTCCTTGTATTTGAATACCTGTAACAACTTACCTAAAAGTAAGTTCAATTTGTTTTGATTCTCTGCTCTCTAACGTGTATAAATATACTTGCAAGTAAAGTTCTTATTCAAGGCTTTACAAAACAAATCCTCTGTCATTATATGGTATCAAAGCCATAAGACAAACGTAAATATCATCTTCCGCCAATTTTTTTTTCTTTTCGTCATGTCCACCGAGAACACTAATACCTCTTTCACACAGGTAACTGCAGTTTCTTAATCTCCACAAAATCTCACCCAACTCTCTATTTTTCGCCTTACACGTGATAACTATCCATTATGGTGCACGATCATCGTCCCTTATCTGGAAGGGCACAATTTCTATGGTTATGTCACTGGTGACCTACCTTGTCCTCCACGTTGTCATGCAAGCTCTTGTAGTTCGTCCACCATGGTTGAAAATCCAACTTATTCCACTTGGTATCAACAGGATAAGCTCATCATGAGTGCCTTGATTTCTTCCCTGTCAGAGAACATCTTGGCTCATGTTGTTAATCATCAAACCTCGCGTTAGGTTTGGGTCACATTGGAGAGGATGTTTGCCTCCCAATCCAAGGCGCGTGTGATGCAAACTCGCCTCCAACTTGCAACCTTAAAAAAGGAGCTATGTCAATATCTAATTATTTCCAGAAGGCACAAACATTGGCTGCCATTGCCGAGCCTCTTAAGGACTCTGAATTAGTACCTTATATTCTTGCAGGGTTGGGTCAAGAATATGACTCTTTAGTCACTACTGTTACAACTCGTCTTGAACCCATTTTACTTGACGACTTGTATGGTCATTTATTAACCCATGCATAAAGAATCGAATCATTTCATGTTGCAGGTGATATTATTATTCCTACTACAAATGCTGTTCAACGCAACAATTCAAATACTGGCAAAAATCAGAAGACTTTTTCACCACACTCAGGCCAATCTTCAGGTCGTGGATGCAGTAGAGGGCGTGGACGTGGTTTCAATCACGCCTTTCAAAATCCTACTTCCCAAAATCACCTTGTTTGCCAAATCTGCAACATAATTGGACATCTTGCCTCCAAGTGTTACAAGCGGTTTGATCATTCGTACCACAGTGAATCTCCCAATTCGACTGCCTATCTTACAATTTCAAATCCTCAGCCTGACATTAATTGGTATAATGATACAGGTTCGACTAATCACCTGACTAATGATTTGTCCAACCTCAATCTCATGGCCGACGAATACAAAGGCACTGATCAAATCAAAGTCGGTAATGGCCAAGGTTTGAATATTCTTCACACGAGTCATGCTCAAATTCCTTTCAATAATCAAAATTTCTCATTGTCCAATTTGTTGCATGTTCCTCAAATTCAAAACAATTAATTTATGTTAATCAATTTACTCGTGATAACCATGTCTTTATTGAGTTTCATCCTTACTGTTTCCGTGTTAGGGATCTACGCTGGGGGGAATTTACTTCTCCAAGGCCCGAGTAAGGGAGGACTCTATCCATGGCCGTCCATCACTCCATCCTCCTCCACTCATACAACATTTGTTGGTGATCGTGTCTCTGTTGACCAATGGCACTGACGACTACGAAATCCTGCTATTTTGTTAGTTCGTCAAGTCTTGTCCAAGCATCATCTCCCAGTATTGTCAAATAAGCTAGCCATGCTATGCTCTTCATGTCAACAAGGCAAATTGCATAGGCATCATTTTGGGTTCCTCTCATCTGTATCAAAATATCCTTTGGAACTTATTTATATGGATGTATGGGGCCCTTCTCCTATTCCATCTACAAATAACAAACGTTATTTTCTGTCCATTGTGGATGATTTTAGCAATTATTTCTGGCTTTTTCCTCTTACTTGCAAATCTGATGTTTTCAATGTGTTTTCTCAGTATCAGGTCATGGTTGAAACTTTTTAAACCATAAAATCAAAGCTGTACAAACAGATGGTGGCCGGGGGGGTGGAATTTATGGCTTTACAAAATTTCTTGCCTCAATTGGAGTTTCACATCGCCAAACTTGCCCACATACCCATCATCAAAATGGCA
>JAUPMG010280005.1:0-18501 GCA_031762675.1 Pachysandra terminalis | reverse complement strand
GAACAGGTGAACAAAATTAGACACTTGTTTGATTCAAACAGAGGGTCTCAGGGGACTCTTTATTTCTAAACACAAATTTAAAATCATTCAGGGATTATCCCATAGTTTCGATGAGGCAAAAGCGTCATTACTGCATTGGTTGATGCACTTATCTGTAGGCCTTTCATACAAATCACAAAACATCTGACCATTTTTATTCCGTTTATATAAATAAGATCCCCTTTAGGGTTTGGGATTTGGTTGCAAAATCAACACCCTTTATATGTCAGATTCTACCACCTGTACCTGCATCACTGCAAATATAGCTGTTAAGCTAGAAATTATGCAATGAAACACGTAAGGTTTATTATTTTTCTTTCAAACTATAAAAGTTACAGTTATCATAGCAAGCCTGAAAACTTGTAACTACCTGTATTTTGGCTTAGATGACGTCAACAATGTCGACTGATGTGATATGTTGCGTCCTGGTCCAGCATTTATCACAGTTCCTACGGGTATGTCTGACTGAGGTGCAACAGGGGATACAGCAACTGGTGGGGCAATTGGCATCAATGGTTTTGGTAGATCACCAGCCTCCTCTGGATAGCCATATAAAAGAAAGATGATCTCATCATAGTATAAAGGGCATATATATGTTACAAGTAATATGAATAAATGAATAAAATTTTCGGTGAAAAATCTGAACAAATTAATGGTCTTCCTTACATCCATCATTTTTGTTTATCAAACTCTCTTGTAAGCAAGAAAAAAATTATAAAAAAAGGGCTGTAACTTGGTTTAGTTTGTTCAATTGATGCCAATCCACAGTCAAACCCCGGGAATAGAACATCAACCAAGAACTAAATCAAATCAAGTCTAGAATCAAACCAACTAAAATATTCTCAACCCAAAGCAAACCCAGTTCTGTAACTTTCAGATCCGGTTGGATCATGCTAGTCGGGTTAAGGGTCCACCATATTCTCAATTGAAATAAAATAAGGTCAAAAATAAATAGAGTTCTAACAGTCTTTGCTTTTTGACGAATAATGAAGCTTTATTATAAAAAACAGAAGGATAATATAAAACCACACGTCTCCCCAACCTCAGTTGGAAGAGCAGGAAAAAACACAAAGCTAAACAGAAAAAAGAAAAGACAAAGAGAAGGCCACCATAACATAGGAGGTCACACCCGAATAATATTTATTGGCTTTTTTAAACAAATGTATTTTTCCCTAATAATTATTCTTAACTTCCAGAAAAAAAAAAAATAGGAGGTCACACCTCTTGGCCAACCAATCTGTTACAATACTAATATATTTGACTAGGTTACATCATTACTCATATATTTCACTAGACGGTAAGGTTTCAGTTTAGGCCGGTTTACCCAAAACTGAATTAACATTACTTCATTTGTACTTCTCATAGGACCACACTCACTTGGGGGGAGGCAGTCAAAATTGACACAAAGTTGCATGGTTTAAGTGCAGACGATTAAGGACCAGTCCTGCCTGGGAAACTCAAGCTCAAAGGGTGGATCTATTGCTTTAAGTACTGGATCTGAAATCCCCAATTTGCACAAAAAGAGCAGCTCATTTCTTCGTTTGCAGCTCCCAGAAAAGGCTGTTGAGTTAAGCATTGTATCCCCAAACCACCTTCATTAAACCCTAACCATAGACATCCCAAGTTGAGCCAATTGTCATTTTCCAAGATTTAATGTGCTTTTAAATAATCAATTCCACCTTTTAAATTGTTCGGCCCAAACGCATTAGTTGGCCCACAATCTATGGGTATCTTAGAAACCCATGGGCCTAAATCTAAGTCCAAGTAGAAGTTGTTTTAAGTAGGACGCCTTTTTTTTTGTTAAGAGTTTGATGAGGAAAGTAATTTAGATCTAAAATTATTTAGGAATTTTAGATGAACTTTTTAGTAGGGTAATAATTTTTGTTTTAGAAATTATTTTGGGGGTATCTTAGTGTTTTTTAGGCCTATTTAAGTATAGTTATTAGGTCAAGATTCTATTTAGGTCATTAGGGAGGGTGAGAAATAAGCCCATATAAAGGATTTATTGTTGGTGTAGCACAGAGAGACAAAAAATGAGTTTTTTGGGATCCTCTACATAATTCTTGTTTTTTGACAATTAACAACATCCACTACATAATTCTCTCCATCACTAAAAGATTTTTTTCTCTCTAACCTCTACGCCCCATCTCTTCACTCCCATCTCCATTCCTCTTAAGCCTAGAACCTAGAAACCACTCTATTTCCTCCATTAAAAACCCTCTAAATCCCTGTAAAACTACAAAAAACAATCACCTTAACATCCTTCTTCCCTAAGTCTTTGCCTTCTCAAGCAAACTCAATCAAACCAGGACATCAAGACAAGGAAGAAACATTACTTGGAGAGTATGAAAGTCTGCTATAGGTATCTTTCTCACTTTTAACCCCTTCCCTTGTATGGTACTTGAAAATCTTGCTTAAAGAATGATAACGTAAAGATGTAAAGTGATTTCTGCTATGACCTTCTGCCATTCTCGGAGCTATAGATCAGACTACAAAGATATGTTTCTCTTGAGACTATTTCCATTAGAACAGTAATTAAGGTTAATTTCTAAACTTAGAATGATTTTCTAGGGTTTTCGCTTCTTAGGTATTTTTCTAGGATCTTACTACTATAAGAAGATTTTAGTGTATTTAAGGTTTCTTTTAGTTTCGGTAATTTAGTATATAAATTAAGTCATTTTTAGGTAAAAATGTAGTCTATGCTTATTTTCTGAAATTTAGGAATTTCTTAGATTTTTCCATCCTGTAAATCTTTCTATGCTTTTTTTTAGACTTTAGGATTTTTAGATTGAGTTTCTAGGATTTTTTTTCCTAACTGGAATTTAAACTAGGTAACCGGTTGAACAATGGGAGAATGGGTGCTAGGCACCTTCACACTTTCTTAACTAAACCTCGTTACCCAATTTCGGTTAGACTACCTTAAAGTTTTTCCTTTTGGTCTAATTTTGAGGTTAATTGATAAATTCATAGGTGACCATCACACCTTGACCCAATGGATGGTGGCAACTACAAATTGACCCATAAACCAGGATCCACCCATCTGGGATAGCTCCACAGCTGGCGACTCTGACGTAGGTCACAACTGCCAATGTATAGTAAAACCCTAGATTTGTCATTAGCCGGTAATACCAGACCGTACAGGCCATGTCCGCAGTACAGGTTTTATGTGCTTAAAACCCTGCAAAACCGGGTTGGGTAGGTAAGGTTTCAAGTCTGTGAACCAAGTTGCATTGAAAAAAAATAATCCAATCATCTCAAAAAATAAAATCGGTTGCCAGCACAATTATCGATCAAAAAAAAAAAAGATGTTGGAATGTCAAATTCGATCAAGGCGTAAACTTGAGCAAATAAAAATTAACGAACTCAAAATGAAAGTTCTTTATGATTGCTCCCTTCAAATGAATCAATCAGCATCACCAAAATCAGCTAGAAAATCAGCTTCCAATATATGGCTGCTCTGATAGATTAGATCTATGGGCCTATATCTTGCCAACTTTTTTAGTCCAAATGGTAAATGGAGATCTATCCCAGAATATGCATAGACACATACATACATGCATAAACGTATGGGTAGACCGAAATCTATTCTTAAAAGAAAGTCACATGCATTCTCTTACTGTGATATTAGTCAAAACAGTCTTCATGAAATTATGTCATCACAACCAGCTGCATACCTGCAATGAGCTCATCACATTCTTTGACCAAATTGGCAAATCTTGAATCACCCGGTGCCAATGAAACACCCATTTCAAGAGCTGCCTTTGCCGTTTGATATTCCTCAAGCTTAACACAAGCAGTACTGTAAAAAGGAGAAACAGATATTAAAAAAATGCCGAGGGAAGTGCAATTAAAAGAGGAACTTAAGATATAGAATCAAATGGGTATCATAATGATGGAATCCCCAATCAAAGATCCCTAACAAATTTTGCAATAGTCAATTCAGGGTACAATCAACACCAGTGAATTAAAAAAAAATGCAAGATGGCGTTTCACAATAAATAACAATAAGAACATCATATAACCGATTACAGCCGTAAACAACAAAACACAAATCACAGAGAGCGAGAGCGAGAGAGAGAGAGATGCAAACCTTAATAAAGCTTCAACAACAAGTTCAAGAAGTCAGTCATATTCTGCTAACATTTGTATTGGCATAGAAGTATGCAATCCCTTCCTAAAGAAAGATATAAATTACCACAAACACCACAAGATGACCACAAAGTACTGTAATGCACTGCCACTGAGGTAAAACGCTGTGCTGGACAACAAGATCATGCAACCTAGCAGAATTCTAGACCCAAGAATTCGTAGCAGACCCAAGTTCAGTTTTCCTCCATTAACCTAGCATAGATATCATGAGTTATACTTCCCAGCTACTTGAAAGTATCTTCACAATAATACTGTCTGCCAAAACAAAGTTCCAAATTGGGCCTTTCTTCTCTTAGTTGCATGTGTAACTAAGGATTCTGAAGTACATTTAGAAAAGCTATAACACCTTAACATAGAAGTGTTTGCATAAAGATAATAAAAAAGTACCGGCACAATGAAGTTCCATACAGAGAAAAAGAAGTCAGAGCAAACCAAACCATATTGCCTAGATCAACCATGAGAAAGCCTGATCAAATTACTATGAAGACTATTATGATACGAGCAAGCTGGAAAAAGGTCATAAACAAATTCATAAGTGTCTTGCAACAGTTTAAAATATCTCCATCTTGACCAACAACATACCAGAGGGTCACTAATGACTAAGAACTACAAAATTTCCTACTCCAAACTACTAATTCGCAACGATGTGCTAGTTCCCTCTTTTAATCTGCAAGAATTACCTATCTACAAGGAAAAAAGGAGGCGAACTTGTGCATTCCAACAATATGTATGTATGTATGTATATATATATATATATATATATATATATATATATATATATATATATATAGAGAGAGAGAGAGAGAGAGAGAGAGAGAGAGATGGGATTTAGGGTTAGAGGAGAGCTTGCGCTTTGTGGAACTTATCTGCAAAGAGAGAAAAGAGAATAAAAAATTATAAAATGAAAGTGGGGGCTTGTAACGAACAGGTCCTAGGTTTGATATCCAAGACCAATTCATAATTTTCACCTTTCTAACCTTTTATTTATATTATTTTTTTGTTTTTTTATAAGAGACAAAAAAATAAATTATCATAGAATAATTTGTATTATATTATAAATATATGAGTCTCACTGAAATTCTTAAAAAGCTAAGGGGGCAATTGCCCCCTCGCCTCTACGCCCGCGCCCGTGACACACTGCATTCAGCTTCATAAATTTAACAAAGTTATGCTTTGAATTATGATAGAATTGCAATTGTAGCCAATTGGATTGTTATAGAAAATAATTAAAATTTTACACAATCATCCGTTTTTTACCAAATGATTTCTCGTTTGTCCCAGGAGGTTTAATTTCTCAGTTAAACATAACTGTCATGGATGGGCATGTAGACATATTCATTGGGCATGAATGGATGGTTATGACTTATGCGTGAATAGCTGTCACCAAGAAACAACACGTGCATGAATAATGCCATGTAGGACAACACATTGCCCTTATTTACAAGGTTTTTATTCTCGGGATCCTGGATCGGACCAGTTCGGGTAGATCCCGACCGGATCGCCAATTCTGGTCCGATCCAACTTTTGGATCGTACTTTGAAAAAAAAAATGATTTGGATCGGATCAGCCGATTTGTATTGGTATCGGTTAGATCGGATTGGATCAGACAGGATTGGCCGATTTGTATCGGTATCGGTTGGATCGGTCCGATCCAAAGCCACTTGATACAATAAGTTGGATCGTGGCTTGGGATCAGATCGGTCCTAGCCGATCCTAAGGGCGTGTTGATATCACCCAAGACCAAACCAAGTTTAGTGAAAGGTTAACCGAAAATCAAATAGAACCGAATTGAGAACCAAATTTCCCAACCCGAAACTGAATTCAAGTGGAAAACCCTAAATTCAAACCAAACTAACACAAATTGTGGTTTCGGTTCGGTTGGAGTCAGGTTAGACTAGGTTAATACATGATTTTTAAGAATTGCATTATATATCTATATCTATATCTATCTATATATATATATATATATATATAACGCTTTATTTATCATATATATATTGGATAACGTGTGTGGCCCACTTGGTTTTGGGCCAACCCGTAGGTTCGATCATGCTTTTCATGATCATGCCTCCCTCTGTATTCACGTCATATCTAAAAGACTGTATGCATGCACTGTATGTCCTAACAGGGCATATCCAAATTTGATTTGATTAAAAGTCAGATCGAATCGGATCATACATTATTGGATCGGATCATAAATCTCTTACCAAATCCGATTAGTTTCGTATCGGATTCGAATAATTATCAAATTTTTTTGGTAAACCTATTTTATAGTTATAAGAAATCAGATAAAAAAAATATAATTTGATATTTGTTTACTATTTTTAAAAGTATCCTAAACCAATGACTTATTTTTAATTATATGTTTAATATTTGTAGCCACCCAATATTATAGAAGCATATGTAATATATTTTTTATATATTTATATATGTACACAAATAAAATAGGATCGGACTCTTCTCGAATCAAATCAGCCTATATCCGAATTTAATCCAATTCAAATCGGATCGAATCGAATTATCAGACCAAAAATCCCTTACTAAATTCGCTTCTTTCTGATCAAATTCGGATGAACTCGGACCATGATCTGATCCATTGACAAGCCCTACTCTTGTGCATGTATTTATGTTTGAGCACGCGGGCACGTGCTACAGAAATGGAAAAATCTGCATGCCTGGCATTTCCATCGATCACCATTCAGCCATCACATAACAGTGGTTTCCATAAAACAGAAAAATAACAGCCAAAATCAAAAAGAATGAATCTTTCTTTTCATTGGAATGAATTGACAGAACATGAATATATCAAAATGATACAAAACAAGCATAGAAAAGGAAAAACCTGCTTCTGTTCTGCCTTTTTCTGTAGCAGGTTTCGATCTGCTAACCTTGACCTGTAGACCTTTCAGCTGGCCCTGCATCAATAGTGAATATAGATGTTTTTCCCCTTTCATCGACGCTATGCTTCTATGAAGTAGACCAGAAAAAAAAAATGTAGTGAAGAAATCTTCTGGTCTCTGTTGCAAAGAATCGAAGAAACAATGCCAAGCAACTGGCTAAAGCTGAAAGGGTATAGTATCTGTATAAAATTCTGTGTTAAACTGAAAGAGGTACTACACTGAATGGGAAATTCACTTTACATAAATGGTGTAATAGAAACAAGGATAATTGTGAAAGAATCTCACTATTAGAATCCATCATGTGTTCCTTAATCAAGGGTCTTTCGGCGAAGTAGTGGAGGGCCCAGAGAAAATGTGACCCCTCAGGTAAGAGGATTTGTTAAGGGGTGGGTCCCTGTGAATAAACGGTTCAGATTGTCTAGTCGAGTAGTTGACAACCCCCGCAGCAGCTTGTCTTTCTCTATAGGATGCCCATGTGACCATATATAGACCGGTAATAATTAATAACCCCCCTGCAATGCTGCTTCCACAATGAAAGTACATCAAAGTTAGGTTTATTCTATCACAAAATACCAGCTTCTTTACTGATTACAGAAATCATGACAACATGTAATCAAAGTGCTCTTGATCTCAAGGATATTGTTTCCTTTGCAACTAAACCATATTAAAAAATTTTAAAAAAGATGGTTGTCCGAATAAACAAACTGTAATGGCTCTGCCTAACTAATCCTTTGAATCAAGTGCATAAGGGGAAAAAACATGTGAACGGAATAAAGATGTGACAATGCCTAGGGCTTTAGAATCAAACCTTCCCAAATAAATAGGGCTTCCCAGAAAAATTCTTGACAAAAAGGCAGATGCGGCAGGTTGAAGTGGATTGTACAAAGCTACCAATGCAGGCCCCAATATCTTATTGGACCATGTTAAGAGTCCATAGTTAATGGCAGATGCAACAATTCCCTGAGAAAACAAAGAGTTTAATTAGTACCATGCTTCAATATCGCTTATGAAGATGGTTCAGATGCATGGTTAATTGAAATCCCCAACATTAATTCCAAAATGTTGGATCACGAGTCTCACATATATACACTATGAGATCACCAATAAGGTAACAAGTTTTTACTGAGAATTGGAAGAAGCTTCTATATCTAGTTTGTTTATTTACTGGTAAGGAATAATCATCAATTGCATGTTGTCTTAAACATAAATAACTACAATATAGGAACAACAACTTCACTGTATGACTATTCCTGTTTAAACAATTTTGCTAATACTTGGGATGTTGACGTGAGGGACAAGAACGCGGTTGGCCAGATTATTTGCATATTGTAGGATCCACTATTACTTGGGATGTTGATCTAAGAAGGAATCCTCTTTTCCAACTATGATATTCTCGTCACACCCGGGGGCAGGGGGAAGATCAAAGGATATGGATATTAGAAAAAGAATCGGTCTCTTATGTTAATTGCAAGATCGTTATTGTCGTCTAGTGGAACAGGCTTTCCATCAAAATCCATTTGTAAGGCTTCAGTGCCTACTACGGTGGTGCTATACATAAAATCTTGACTACAGACCATCTTATTCACTGTAAGCGGACAATGCCCAACTTGTGCATTAGGTGCTAAAAGAAGGAAGAATCTGTCAACCACCATTCTATACATACCACATAATCTGTCAACCACCTTTTTATACATTACCAAAAAAAGATAAATATAAAAAGGTCGACACGAATTTGAAGAGTCAGATACATCTCATGACCATAACCATGTCACTTAATATCAGCCGAGTACTCGGGTAAGGTGTAGGGTCCAGTTATCAAGGTTGTGTCATTATTTCCAGATGCAAAACTATTACATATATCATTTCCATAAGAGCTTCACTATGAGAAAAATGGTTTTGTAGCCAATCTGTCAAATGTAGGAGTTTTAGCAGATTAGCCAATAGTCTCATTCGGATTTTAAAATTCAAAACAGCTGTACTCTCTCTTCGAGCTTCCAATCAATGAACAGGGAAACATTAGAGTATTCAAATGCAGCCACACTTGAACATTGCAAGAAAAAGACAAGGAAAATAAGAAAAAATTAAAAAAAAATTGTCATAACCTTTGAAATTTTTGAAAACTCAATATATAGCTGATATTGTCCGGGACCAAACCAAGCATTGACTCATAAACCCAGGCCAAAGCAATAAGTATTAAGACTCTACGGCATGGAAACAGGTGAGTTGGATAGATGGGTTATCCATTTGATACCTCCAGTACAGGCCACCAGGCACTAGTGGAACTAATGCAACCACCCAAGTCTCCATTCCAACACCTAGTAAAGTAGAGGAATGTGCTGGACAACCCTGTTTCATATCTTTTTGTTGGCCATCTTGGCTGACATGTATATTCTTTTTATAATCTTTCTGATTCTTTCTTTTTATGGCAAATACAGATGACACACACACACACACACACATATATATATATATGAATGTACAACTGCCCTAAGATCTGTCCAGAATAGACAGATTCTCAGAACATCAGAAACTATTACCAGGACAAACCGACACATGACAAAGCTACTATACTATAGCTAGATATGACAAGGACACCGTGCCTCCCAGTATATACAATGAACCACTACAAACACCCCCATCTACATACGCCCAACCAGATACGTCACCGGGGATCAACAACTCATATCTCTTATAACATCTCCTGACAGGGTATCCAATGGAAAAGCTCATCCCCACCAACACCACTCGTTAGCTGAGCATGGCACATGGCTGAAAGAGGCATTCAACCTGTCTGGCAGATTTTGGGCTAAAAGAACCAGGTGAAGATCTCCAAGGGCGCTAGTTATCAATCCCATCCAAAAAATCACTGAGAAGGAATCACCCTCTACCACCAGCTAGGTCAAATGTAGAGACACTGCCTCTCTCAGACCAAACACCAAGGATAAGATCTCTGCTCGTGAAGAATCACCCTCTCCAATCGGACCTGAATACGCATGGACGACGTAGCCATCATGATCATGACAGACACTACCGATGCCTAACAGGCCATAGTTCCCAATAGATGAGACATCAAAGTTCAATTTGATGGCTCTTATAAGTGGGGGAGCCCAGGTTCAAGAGATACGCCTCACCTAAGGAGAAGTCCATGCCACAGTAGACCAATTCCTCAAAATCTCTGGCTGGTTTATGCATCTGAACACCTGGGAACTAGTCATTTAAGTCACCATGGTCATAATCGACTCTATAATGGCTCGCGTAGATCTCCATCTGTCCTCAAAGACCCGTCTATTCCTCTCTATTCAAGTAGCCCACAAAACTGCATGAAAGACTGACCGATACACCATCTGCCCACGCCTCCCCAAATCCTGGGAATACCCACTGCTAAAATAAAAAAACCATCTGGCATAACCCAATCTCTACCAATCACCTGGATAAAGTGTATCCATACCTCACGTGCCATCATGCAGTGAACAAAAAAATGGTCCACCAACTCCCCAAGCCTTGCACATATTGCACGTGTAGGGAGATAACACCAGGACTTCCTTTTGTGCTGCAGAATGTTACAAGTGTTAATCCTATATAAGATAAAGGTCCAAGTGAAAGCCCTGAATCTAGGGGGAACTTGGGCTTTCCATAAATGGGTGAAGGGCACGGAAGGAAGGATAATGCCTCTATAATCACGAATAAGAATGAAAAAAGAACGAGTGGAGAACAGAACCTGGGCCTCTAGGGTCCATGTCCTAGAATCAAAGCTATGGGGCTGATGAACATATCATTCAAGGGGACAAAGAGACCAACTTGCTCCCCTAACTCAGATTGTCTAGGATTCCTCCAGAAATCCAAGTTCCACTCTACCCGAAGAGAACCAGGAAAGAACATCAGAAACCCAAGATTCCCTAATGCAAACCAATTTGAAGATACGAGCAACCCGAGACATTGAATTGAATTTCCCCCCATCAAACCAAAGGAGCAAGTGCTAAAATAGGTTTCCAAGGACTAGTGCTATAAACACATGCTCTAGAATTCACATCCCAGCCATTCTCACGCTTTCCATACCAACTGCTTATCACCCTAGCCCACAAGGAGCCATTGTCTGTGCTAAACCGCCAGAGCCACTTATCTAATAGTACTGAGTTACAAGCCACAATGCTTCCCAGATTGAGACCACCCTTACTCTTGCACCTACAAACCAATTCCCAGTTAACCAGATGATCCTTCTTATAGCCTCCACCCTCCCATAGAAAATCTCTCTGGATCCTCTCTATTATGTTCGTCACTCGAATTGGGATTCAAACCAAGGATAGATAGTATGTAGGTAGGTTAGACAAAGATGATTAGATCAAGGTGACCCTCCCTCCTGAAGAAAGGTAGTAGCTCCTCTTCCACATAGCTAACCTCCTTTTAATCTTCTCAATGATTGGTGCCCAAAAAGCTAGGGTACATGGAGAATCCACTAGGTATCTCATAGGTCATTCCCCAACCTTGCACCCTAACATATCTGCAAAGGTCCGCAGCCTTCCCTCTTCTAGATGGATACCAGCAAGGCAGCTTTTTTCCAGGTTAACCTTCAAACTAGACACCATTTGAAGGCACCTTAGGATGAACTTAACCCAATAGATTTGTACTGCATCTGCCTTTAAAAAAAGAATAGTATCATTAGCAAATTGCATGTGAGATCAAAATCTGTTCTCAACCAATCCTAAAACCCACATATCAACCCCATCTTCCATCCGCCTAACAAAGCTACTCAATATGTCGTTCAAAGAAATGGGGAGAAAGGATCTCCTTGCTGCAGTCCTTTGGATGACTCAAAAAACCCCTGAACCTTGCTCACACACCCCTGAATCCATCTACGCCATTTGACCCTGAAGCCTTTCCATTCTAAATTTCTAATACCGCATCAAGGAACCCACATTCCACCCTTTCATACACTTTTTCTGGGCCTAGCTTATAGATCACCCCTTTCACCCCTGACCTAAATCTCTCTTCCAACATTTCATTGTCAATCTAGGCACTATAAAGGATTTGTCTTCCAAATATAAAAGCACTCTGATTCCAAGAGACCACATCATTGATAACCTTTTTGAGACAAACAGCCAGAAGCTTGCAATTATCTTGTATAGGGTTGTCACCAAGCTAATAGGCTTAAAGTCCTTAATTTCCTTGGCTAATTTCTTTCTCAATTTCAACACTAGGAATGTAGCATTTGATATTGTTGGAATGTGTCCCACATCGACTGGCTTTGCCCCTTCTGTGATGGTTATAAGGCTTTAGTTCCCCTCTCCTTAATACCTAGGTTTTAAGGAGCTGAATGGGTTGGGCTTTTCAACTTGGTATCAAAGCTTGGTTGGGCCTGTGTCCGGTGTGCCGCCGCCGTGTGTTGTGGCCAAGGGGGTGTGTTGGAATGTGTCCCAGATCGCCTAGCTTTTCCCTTTCTGTGATGGTTATAAGGC
This sequence comes from Pachysandra terminalis, assembly GCA_031762675.1. NCBI lineage: Eukaryota > Viridiplantae > Streptophyta > Magnoliopsida > Buxales > Buxaceae > Pachysandra > Pachysandra terminalis. Next base: position 5,960 of record JAUPMG010280005.1, on the reverse strand, counting down.
TTTAGTTCCCCTCTCCTTAATACCTGGGTTTTAAGGAGTTGAATGGGTTGGGCTTTTCAACTGATATCATGTTGATGATCCCGCCCCTAAAGAATTCCCTAAACACCTCCCTCAAATCAGATTTAACTACCTCCCATTTGTCTTGGAAAAAGGCCATAGTAAAGCCATCCGATCTCGGTGCCTTGTCCCTATCCATTTCCCATATCTTTGATTTGATCTCTTCCTCCTCAAAGATCTCTCCAACTATTCCTGCTAAGCACGGCATATCGAGTTGCCCCCCAAGTGTTTAACCTTAAACATGAAACCCTGCTCAGAAGAATACATGTTTGAGTAAAACAATGTCAATTTCCTAACCATTCTCTCCATCTCTAGGATTTACTCCCCCCCACACTACATTGCAAGACATGGTGTTGACCCTAGATCGACCATTTGCCAATATATTGAAGAATTTGGTTGCCATCCCCCATCCTTGATCCACATAGCCATGGACTCTTGGCTCCGACTAATTTCTTTCAGTCTCAAAATGGTCTCCAGATCGCACTTTCTTAACTTCCTCTCCATCTCCTCCGTAGATAAGGCCCTGCTCCCCTCCGTTCTATTCAGATCTCTGGTGATTTTAACATTTTCATTCTTCCGAGCCACAATATTACCAAAAGATTTCTTATTCCACTTTAATCTTTTCCTTGGACATTTCAAATATCACATAAACCGGAACCCAGCCCAATTTCTCCCAACCAAAGTGATCTCCTCCGACCACTCCTTGATCAAATCACTGAAATCCCAGTGTGTCAAACCACATGTTTTTGAATCTAAAAGGAGAGGGTCCCCAACTATGCCCTTCTGATGAGACTAGTAATAGGCAAAGGTCAGATGTTGACCTAGGTAAGACCAAATAATTGTGATAGGAGAGAAAAGTGCGAGTCCTATTCATTCGTGACCAAGCACCTATCCAACCTACGGCATAAAACATCTTCCTGAAGATGGGGCCCGGCAAACAACACCCCTGAAAGAGGATAATCTACAAACCTACAATCATTTATGAATGAAGAGAACTTCTGGATACTTCTAGTGACTCTGGTTCCTTGATTCTGCTCATCTGTGTGCCTCACTAAATTAAAGTCCCCAATCACACACCATAGAAAAACCCCATCCCCAAAAACATTACACAATTCTGCCCAGAACTTTTCCCTCTCGCTATGATTATTAGGATCATATATCCCTATCATCACCCATTCAAATTGGTCTTCAGCATTCTTAAATCTCAGTGTGAAGAAATGCCTACCCATTGAAACTCACTCCCTTCCACACAATTCTCAACCTAGAAAACTAAAATTCCCCCTGAAGAGCCAATGGAGGAGAGATAAGCTCATTTCTTGTTTCGAGGACTCCGTACTTGTCTAGTTAATCTAGACTCAACCTTATCCTTTTTGGTTTCCTACAGTACCAACATGCTAGGTTTGACTTGGCTGCAAAGATTTTTTCTGCTCTCCATAACCTACGAATATTCCAATTAGGAATCTTCTCGAGGTTGAGGAGAACCACCCCTTTTCCCTTCCTTTGCCTTTCTAAAGCATCTCACTGCCTCTGAAATACCAACACAGTTACCCTTCTCATCCACTACTTCAATTCTGAACAGCAAAGCAATATCTTCCAACCCGACCCATTCACCCCCTCAAGTGATGTCACAATTTTGATCATTTGGACTCATTCCGCATTCACCATCTGGTTCATCAACCCTTACGGGGCTACCACCCCTCATGGACTTTACCACGAACTGATCACCATCACCCCCTTCCAGCCAGCCAACCAACAGTGTTCCTAACCTGGGAAACATTATGATTCAAACACCTGCATTTTCGATAGCAATTGGCTGATGGAAATTTACAGAGACAATAGCATCTTTGTGTACCTGAGAACAGTTTTCTGAGCCAACTGAGAGCTTTGTTGGGAATCATATATTGCACATTACTAGAGCAAACCTCCTGGCAATACCAATTAGCACTAGCATGGGAGAAAAGATGAGAAAAAGAAGTATGTTGACCAGAAAAAAGAGAATAATGAAACAAACGAAAAGGAAATGATAAAGAGACTGACCTCCATAATTTTCAGATTATTACCTTGTTTAAAGCTGCACAGAAAATGCAATCCAAGTTCGTCTTCCAAGTATCCACACTACGTACAAGACTAAAACAAGAGGGGATCTTCTACAAAACAATATAGGGGATCTCCTTCTGATCTGTGCTGATTGAAGAATCCCTCGAAGAGAGCTCAGGATCGATTGAGTATCATTGCTGCCCAAGTTTTGTGCTATCACTACCGTCCAATATTTCTCCAGTCTCCTGCAAGCCTTCAGCCATCATTTTAGTGGTGTAAGAATGAGCATTGAAACTATTTTCTACCCCCAAAACATCTGGTAATCCTTGGCGTTGTCTGCAAATCCTAAATCACCTAAATCCAACAAGGGATAAATTACCGGCCCACCCATCTCCTTGGCTGCTTCTAACCTTTGCACCAGAGCTTCAAATTTTGAATGGAAGCCTGATAATACTGACTCCATAATAGAGTTAATGTTGTTGATTTAAGTTTCGAAAGCTTGACTGATTCAAGTCCCCATTTGAATCCTGATAAGCTCTTCAATCATCGGAGCCATGAAAAAGCTCATGAACCGTAATTCTTTCTCTTTTACTACTACTTCTGTTTCGTTGTTGATCCAGCCCTTTATCGGAATCCAGTGGGCCCGAATTTGCTTTGTTCCTGGACCTGGGTCGGCCTCTACCTCTGAGTCATCTTGGATGCATTGTGGGGCTACTGCCCCTGCTACGGCCATCTCCTCGACATCCAAGCCCATGACCAATATCATTGGCCCAAGTGCACCATTTCCCTCCCGGCCCTTTTAAACGGGACATGATGGCTATCTAGGAGTAATTAATGGCTCCTGCCGATTAGGCTCAAAAATTGAATTTCTACTCCTTTGGTACTGTATGTTCCTGACAATGTTAACCGCGGTTCTATGCTGGCTATCTGCAGCACCACTTTGTTCCATAACACCAACACATGTCCAGTAAACACCCACATGTCCCACCTCTACCATGATTTCATTTCTTTAACTTCCATGCATGCTGCCCTGTGATTTTTCCCTGTCCACGTCATCACCCCTAACCTCTTTCCCAAGATAAGGCATTTTCTCTGTTGCTATCACCTTAATCAACTCTGTCATCGGCGAGAAATTCATTTGAACAAAGAAATCACGCTCACCAATTGATATTATGACCACCCGAGGTATTTTAAGGGGATTGGTTTGCTTAACCTTAATCTTTGCTCCACAAAGTCTCTTCCTCCTCTTGTGTCCTCTTGAACCTCGATTAATCCACCATAGATACTGCCAATGGCATTGAAGATAGCGTCAGACTAGTAACACGGTGGTAGACCAATGATGTGGACCCACAACCCTCTGAAATTGTATCTAATGGGTGCTTTAACCACCATTTCTTCCCAGCTTCTCACCATAGCATTCCTTTTGTTAGCCAAAGGGAATGATCTCATGGATTTTAATCGAGAGAAGACATCCACATTAAGAGCAACCATCATTGTCTGATTCGATGAAAAAGTGATAAAAGTGGTTCATAAGGAATATTAAGAAAAAAAAAACTCATTAATCTCTTTCTGAATAGTCTTCAACACAACAGAGAAGCCTTCCACAATGAATACCAGAGCCTGGTTCCATTTATCGTTCAATTTGTTGCTATTATCGTCCATAGCAATTTTCAAGAGCTGCACATATGATGATAGAGATGAGTGAACATGGTTCAATGTCAACAATGCTCCCATACTCTCCTCCCTTCTGATTTCTTCTGATAGGTAAGGTATCTAGCCTCTTAACCCATCCAAGGACCCTATTTGCAAACTCCAGCCAGTCCCAGCCCCAACCCTCTCTCCTCTCTTCCCTCTAGTATAAACAATCGGAATGTCCTTGGACAAGAGAAAAGCGCGAATTTCAGAAACTGTCCTCCTCTGTTCACTCTTAACTCCATAACCAACATTCTCCTCAACGAATATGTTTTCCAGAGCACCCATACCTTCCTACATTCGCTGCATCCTGGCAACAATTGGCAATTCATTTCATACTTTCCATGTTCAAGAAAACAAAGCATGATTGACCCCTACTCTGTTCCAATCACTTTAGGTTGACCTGAAGCAGCAAGTTCAGTTCCTCTAATGTATAGAACTTCGATTCAATGGTAAAAGAGATTTTATCTCTCAGTCTCCTCTCGCTCCAGGCTCTACAGCCTCAAGGATGGACTGAGATCAGAAAGGGATGATAGGGAGGTGGAATGAAGTGTGGGGGTATGATTAAGCGTAGATGACGAAGAGAAAAGCTGATCTTGCTGATGAGAGCCAACAATGGCTGAGTAGGTAGGGCAGAAGAGTGAGAGGGGTTGCGCTAAGGATGAAGGGGGCAAAGGAAGAAAAGGTAAAGGAGGTATTAATGGTAGAGGGTAAGGAGAGGGCGGTGGGGGAGGCAGTAGGGACGAAGAAGTGGAAGGAGAGAGGAGAATGCTCATGATAAATTTGAAGCCCTGTATAATCTTTCTGACTTTTGTACTATATTTATATATTCTCATCCTTGTTAATAAAAAAAAGGCAAAAAAGAAAATAAATAAATAAAACCCCGTACTGTCGTGAAGTGGCAACTAGGTTCCATATAAAAATATTATACATGTAGCATTAACTATGTTGAACTTCATCAAGCTATAATGCATTCATCTATTTAAAAAAAAAAAAAAAACCATGTGTTGGGATAACACAGAAGAAAATGTTTTTCATAACTTGAGAGAAGAACTAAAACACAATTCGATTAGAAACTTACAGCATACAAGACTGCACCAAGCTCAGACTGTGTCAAGCTCCAGTCTGTAAATTCGTCGGTTGAAAAGAATCCTGCCATTACCATAAAGAGAGCACCAAAGGAGTACGAGTATGCTGTCACTGATAGGCTGGCAGGATACTTCAACAAAACTGGAACCTGAAATTTTATCATAACACTAGATGAAACATCTACAAATATCAAATGATATATAATAGGAGCTACCATCAAACCAAGAAAGAAATGAAAAGGATCATACAAAAAGCATCATAACACCCACATATTTGCTTCATAGATTCATATTTCATATTACACAATAAAGGCACCCTATTCGTGATTCAGAAGAAAAAACTGACCCTGGTAAAGCACGGGCAGAATTGAGATGAGCAAGACTCAAACAGGAAGAGAATCAAGTAAGGGCTGCTTGGACGGGTATAAGACTGAAAGAACAAAACTAGAAGGAAAAAATCCCCAAAAGTTTTTGCCAACTATTTCTGCGAGTTGTTTAAGTAATGAGCGAACTGATGTATAGCGTCTCAAAACACACTTGCACATTCATATGGAAGCTCGGTTATTGGATCAGCCCAATTCTTGAACTATTAATTCGAGTAACTGATGACCTTCAATTTATATCAAATGCATTACATCAAACAGAAAACAACATTACATGCACAAGATTAGACTGTAGATAATACAAAACTGAATTTTTCAAATGCCAAATAGACAGTTTTTTGTTTTACTAAGAATGATTGTCATAAAACAATAGTCAGAGAGCAAGCTGCCTCCAATTATTGATCTAAACATGAACAGGAAGAAGGTATCAGATGTAGAGTCTACACAAGCTTTCTTAAGGTCTTGGCTTGTTATCACTTTAACTGCCCGACTCTCAGCTCCTTCATACATGAATATGGTTCAAAATATCATATTGAGGTAGAATATCGGTCGGCCCAAAAACGGATACGTATCGAGCATCAACACGGATACGCTGTAAACAAGATGGATACGGTGGATACGCAAGAAAAACGATGGATACATAAACCAATACCTATTTTTATGCAAAGATAAGGTCAAAATATGCTAAATTAACATGTTTTTG
>JAUPMG010279975.1:0-18506 GCA_031762675.1 Pachysandra terminalis | reverse complement strand
CAAATTCCCTTTATCTATTTTTTTGTTTAAAACTTAATAAATATATTAATTAAAATTTTAAAAAAATTAACATCCGGGCGACCGCCCAGGCAAAGTAGGTGACTAGGCGGTCGCCTAATCGCCTAGGCGGTCGCCCAGGTATTCAGGCGGTCGGTCGCCTAGGCGTAATCAGCCTAGGCGGGCATCGCCTGGATCCTTGGGATACCTCCTACTCGTCTAGGGCGGTCACCTTTAATAACACTGGTTTGTGATAGGCACATTTTGAGGCCAAACGTCCCATGGATCTGGTCATTCAAACGTTCATCTCAGACAAATGTTTCCTCTTCACTAATCTTCCAGTGGAAAAATGGATGACAAATGTTTCCTCCTCTGTGTGTGTGTGTGTGTGTGTGTGTGTGTATTTGTTGTTTCGACTTAATTTAGCTTTTAGCTGCAATTTGAGGTGGTTAGACAAATGTTTCCTCTTCACTAATCTTCCAGTGGAAAAATGGATGACAAATGTTTCCTCCTCTCTCTCTCTCTCTCTCTCTCTCTCTCTTTGTGTGTGTTTGTATTTGTTGTTTCGACTTAATTTAGCTTTTAGCTGCAATTTGAGGTGGTTAAACATCTTGTTTAATTTAAATGTAGGGTTTTCAACTTGTCTGTGATAGGCACATTTTGAGGCCAAACGTCCCATGGATCTGGTCACTCAAACGTTCAATCGGTTTTAAAATATTGCAGATGCCATTGTATTATCATTAGTGAGGTTAACCCCATCTTTTTGTGATTTTCAGGAAATAAAGTTTGAACCCAATGTCATGTGCGAACACATTGATAAAAAGGTCACATTTCGCGCTAGCCAGGTAAATATTATGCATGGTTGATCTGTCAGAAATGGCATTTGGTTTAGGTGTCAACTTTTCAGTTTATTTGGTAACAGCTTGAAGATGGGGATATCATTTGCTTTCAAAAATCACCTCCCATTGAAAGTGAAGAACAATGTCGCTATCCAGATGTTCCTTCATATTTGGAGTATGTGCATAATCGCCAGGTATACCTGAAATTCTAATACATTTCAATCTACTGTTTCTGTTACTATTTTCTTTGTACTTCTGTGCTGGTGTCATCAAGAATGTGCCCCTTCCTTTTCCTAGTTATTTTTTTTAGTTTTTTGCCTGTGCTTTATTTTGTAAACAACTGCATGCAGTTTAATTTGTACGCAGTTCTCTGGTATCATTCTTTTTGATTTTTTTATTTTAAATTAATATCTTTAATTTCTTGTGTTTTTAGGACAACTGAAATTTCTCCATGTCTTGCATCTTGGAATTTGACTTTGGTGTAGTCGTAGACTTCTTTGGTCCTTGCAGTGGAATTAATGCGTGGAAGTGTTGCAAAAGCCAATAGGAATTGTGTAAATTTAAGGAAATTTCTGGAAGTTTAAGGGAGTGATAGAATTCTTGGATGAAATTTCAGAAATTGATATTAAATGTATCAATACAAATTCTTATATTGCCGGAAAAAAAATATGAAGAACAGAAATATGTGGTTCAATAACAGTAAAGTCAAAGTTTTAACTTAATTTATAAAACTAACTGCTAGTTGTATGGATGGAAACATTTGTTTAGCTAGTAATTCGGTTCTTAATGTTCCTAAAAATATCTGTCACCTAAGAAAATTATATTTGTAGTATATTAAACACACATTGCTTCGTTGTTATATGTTATCTTATATGGATTACTTTCTTAAATATATTTATAATTTAACGTTAAAACTGTAATACGTTATTGCTTATTGCAACGACTCTTAAGTATTTGTTGTTTATTTCATAAGTACGTGTTTACTTACATTTAATTCATTAGATCCGTGATGCATAATTGTTTTTGAACAGTGAAGAAAGTATATTTGTTGCAAGTAAAAGGTCAAGAACGCCATGTACTCAATTTGTGTACTGTTAACCTAGCTCAAAGCTGTACTGAAAGTAAGAAAAGTAGACCATTTCCAAAAAATGAAGAGTTCACTCCTTGAAATTTCCCCGAGTCAAGAACCCTAGCATACGAAGATCTTGTTTCTTTGCATCCAAAGAAGCAAGATGTGCGACAGAGCCGCTGTGTGGAAGGAAAGCTGATTTCGTTCGAAGGTTTTGTTGATCTAAAGAAAAATGGTCGAGAATCACTGAATGATGTGGGGTTCTATCCAGTTTACTAATTCTTCAAAATGAAGAAGTGGAGGGCTGAGTCGAAAGTTAGATGGTCTTTGCCTCAATGAAGATGGGTATGGAGTGGTCAGTTCGTTTAGGGTTGCAGGTAAAGCACTTTTGTTGGAGCTCAGGAGAAATACGTGGGTTCCTTCATTAAGCTTTCGGCGTACGCTAAAGATACTCGTCAATGCTCCCTCTTCTTCCCCAAAGGCCCAAGAAAAGTGGATGGGCGTATTTGCGAGGGTTGGCCCATGAAATTTTCGTGAGTGAATCTGATAAAGTTGTCGCTGCTGAGTGTCATTCCGGCAAGGATGTTTGTGGAGGATTGCAGGGTGGAGATGCTCGTGGTGGTTTCGTTAGGTCTGGAGTTGTGTCAAATGCTCTGTGGAAAGATAACTTGGTGACTGATGGTGTTGAGAATCTTGGATGGTCCCCTGTGATTGTCGTTTGCCCCTAATGATACAAAATGTGCTTTAGCGATCTGTTGTCAAGCATCGAACGGAATCAGAGACTGGAATGTGGTGGAGGGAAGAATCAAAGAAGTTTGTCCAGACATTGTTTGTAGCAGGCCCTGTGGGCATCAATGGTTGTAGAGCTGTTGTGTTCGTGAGATCTGAGAAAGAGGTCAATGTATTATTATCCAAACAATCAGTGATATGTGAGACTGAAACGATGGTTTCTTTCTCTAGGTGGTCGCTGGGGGGAAGGAGCACATATGGGTTCGGTCAGGTTCGAAGGCGCTTGGGTGACCTTGGAAGGGGTGCCGACACATCTTATGGCTTTAGACTGTTTTAAGCTTATAGGAGATTTGGTTGGAGGACTAAAAGACATTGGTACTCCTTGAGGGGGAAGGGGTTGGGGAAAGTGGAGCTTTGGGTTAGAGAAACGCTGATCAGGAGGATTCTTAGATCCATTGTTTTGTGGAATGGCTTCAGTTCTTATGAACTTTTTGTAGATATTCCGGTGAAGACTCCGGTGCTATGGGATTTCTTTTTGATTAGGGGGTTTACGAGGAAGGTGATGTACGTCAACCCTCGTGGGCACATGTCGTGGCGGGTTTGGCTAAAGGTTTCGAAAATAATTTGAATCAGTAATTTTGTGGACCCAGTCGTAGCTTGGTTTCAAAAGGCTAAGGGATTCTCCCGCCCAAGTACGTGGGTGAGCTAGACTTTGGGTCTTATGGGCCGAAGGCCCATCTGATCTGGATGATTTTGGGGGATACCTCCAATGAGGTCAGGTTAAGTCATTTGGACCTGGTGGATCGGAACATTGAGTCTGGGCTTTATGTGGAGGCAAGTGGGTATGCGACTAGGGCAGGGAGGGGGAGCTTTTCTCCACGAAGACTTGCGAGGGAGAGTAGCTTGTCATCCCATTATTCTCATTCTCGTAGCAGAGTCGGACATCAGGGAAGATCAAGGAGGACGAGAGGACCTGGAGATGGCCATCAGTACAGAAGTGGAAAAGGTATTAGATCAAAGATTGAAGGATCTCAGGAAGATGGAATATGTTTCTAGAGATGACATCCACGAACTACAGATGACGGCCACGAACTGTTGTGTTTCTGTGGGTACACCAAAAGGAGGGGTTTACTTAAGTGGTGTTAGATTCTCCCCGGGCTCTTCGGTTCAGGGTGGTGACGGTTTCGTGGAGCCTAATATAGCTAATAGGCTGATCCCCTCTTCTGTCCCTTCTGGTGACGCGATTGATTTGTATCAAATTTCTGATTCTTCATTCTTCTTCAAGAGGACAAAAGCATGTGTGCCGAAAGAGTTCAATGTTCTAAAGTGCGAGATTGAAGCTGCCACTTATACGATCTTGCTTTGTTGGGCCAAGATTCTAAGACTTGCAGTGAGGATACAGATACGAATATGATTGAGATGGTCAACGAGACTTCTTTGATGCACTGTCAGGTCAACAAACCTTTTGGGGCAGAGGTGTGTTTTCTTCTTCCCCAGATAGATTCCTGTGGTGCGTCTAATCTAAGGGAGAAGTCCTCTTTCAATATTCTTTCTGGGTCTTGTGAAGGTCGAGCGCTAGGGTCCCCTGTTCTTCTCAATTCTTCGGATGCTGTTGATGAACCTAGAAGGCTAGAAATACTTAGGTGATATGTAATTTCGGTGTGGTTGATTTAACTTGTTGTTTTTCGGATGATTCCTCGTCATTTGGAGACACTAACTTGGATATGCAGGATGGTCGCTCGGGTCTTCTTCCTAGTGCTAATCATGTTGTTTCTGTGTTCTAAAAATAGTGTTACGATTCAGGTGAGATGGTTTCCCAGTTTTGCTCACATTTGAAATTTTTGGAGAAATGCGTGGCGTGTGTTGTGAAAGATCATGGTGTGGGTGATGTTTGGGAGGGAATTGGGATCGTTGCTACTGATTTTCAACTTCAGATCTCCAATTCTAAGGGTGAAGCAGTATCATTAGTTGATGTTGTGATTGAGTTGAGGGATAGGTCTGAGGGAATAAATGAAGATGATGGTGTTAAGCAAAAGGAGGAAAGAGGTACATAGGAATGTCATCAATACCATAGGAGGAATCTTGGAGGGCAGGGGATGGTAGGGGAGAGCAGAGTTACTTAATGAAGATCATTAGTTGGAATGTTAGGGGGTTGGGAGGGAGTGAAAAGAGAAGAACAGTTAAGGAATTAGGTAGGAAGTTTAGGCTTGATATCCTCGTGTTCCAGGAAACTAAAATCAAGTCGGTTTCTAAAAAGCTTATTAGGCAGCTTGCGGACATTAAAAATGAGTGGGATTTTGCCCCTTCTGCTGGTCGGTCGGGAGGTATCTGTATGATTTGGGATGTTGATGTTGTTAAGAAATTGGACTTGTGGAAGGGTTAGTTTTCATTATCAATTAGATTCATGACTGTGGGTGATGGTTTTGAGTGGGTTTTGTTTGGTATTTATGGTCCTAATAAGCCTAGGATTAGAAGTCTTTTTTAGGAGGAACTTAAGATTGTGAAAGATATTTGGAACCTTCCTTGGAATCTTGTTGGCAACTTTAATGTAAATAGATTTTCTCATGAGAAGTTGGGGGGAAGCAGAGTTACTAGAGTATGGGGGACTTTTCTGATTTTATTGATGAGGAAGGGTTGTTTGACTTTTCGTTACGAGGGGGCTTTTTACTTGGTCTAACTTTCAAGAGAACCCAGTGTGTTGTAGATTGGATAGGCTTCTTGTGTCCCCTAGTTGGGAGTCCCACTTTCCCCTTACTACTCTGAATGTGTTGCCCAGACCTATCTCCGACCATACTCCTCTCCTGGTCAACACTGATAAGGGGGTTTTGGGTGGTCTCCCACCATTTAGATTTGAGAATATGTGGCTCCTTCATCCGAAATTTGCAGATCTGATTAGCAACTGGTGGAAGGATTTGCCATTGTTGGGGGGATGGGAAGGATTTAAGTTTTTGAGGGCTTTAAAAAAGATTAATGGTAAGCTTAGAGTGTGGAACAATGAGGTCTTCGGATGGATCCTTGATAGAAAGAAGGAATTGATGGAGATTATCGGAAGTTTGGATAGAAGAGAAGAGGTTCTAGGGTTGAATGGGGATGATTCGGATAGTGGGAGAAGGTTGAAAAAAGAACTTGAAAATTTTCTTAGAAAATAGGAGATGTGCTGGAGACAAAAATCTAAAGTCTTTGGATCAAAGAAGGTGATGGAAACACAAATTTTTTCACAAAATGGCCAACATCTGGAACAAAAAGAATGTGATTTCCATGTTGATGACTGATTCTGGTGTTGTGGAGGATCCTATCGGCATTGAAAAAGAGTTTATGGGATATTTTAGGAAACTCTATTCTTCGGATCAGATTTCATTTTTTGACCTTAGTGGGTTGGAGACTCCTAAGATTGAGGAGAGTAGAGTGGGGTGGATTGAAAGAGACTTTGAGATTGAGGAGGTTAAGAAGGCGGTGTGGGAGCTTGATCGAAATAAAGCGACTAGTCCGGATGGGTTTACTATGGTTTTTTTCCAGGGTTGTTGGGACATTATCAAGGGTGATTTGATAAGGTTCTTCAAGGAAGTTCCATTCGAGTGGGATTATTGACCAAGTGACTATTTGCACTTTCTTAGCCTTCATCCCTAGTTAAAGCAGCAGTGAGAACTAAGGTCTTTAGACTCATTAGTCTCACGACTAGTGTCTATAAAATTATAGCTAACGTTCTTGTTAATAGACTTAAAGAGGTGATTGGGAAAGTGGTGTCTAGCAACCAAAGTGCATTTATCTAAGGGAGACAGATCTTGGATAGTATCCTCGTTGCCAATGAGAGTATTGAAGAGAGGATTAAATCAGGGGATAAAGGTCTTGTTTTGAAAGTTGATTTGGAAAAGGCTTATGATAAGGTTGAGTGGAATTTTGTTGAGTCCGTACTTAGATGGAAAGGGTTTTTGAATCGGTGGTGTAGGTGGATCAAGGGTTGTATTAGTAATGTCCAATTTTCTTTCTTTCATAATGGGGGTATTGCTGGCCTTTTTCTTTCGTCTCGTGGTCTTAGGCAGGGGGATCCCATATCCCCTCTCATTTTTACCCTTGTAAGTGACGTGTTGAGTCGGTTTTTCAGGACAACGGAGGAGATTGGTAGAATTCAGGGTTTTAGAGTTGGGAGAGATCGTATTCTTGTGTCTCACCTACAGTTTGCGGATGATACGATCATCTTCTTGGATGCTCAAAGGATAATGTCTTTTGAACTAAATGCATATTGAAATGCTTTGAAATGGTGTCGGGGTTGAATGTGAATCTGGAAAAAAGTTGTTTGTCTGGTATCAATCTGGAGGAGACATATCTTCAAGAGTGTTGTGCTTATATGATGTGTGGGGTGGGGAGGTGGCCGATGAATTATTTGGGGTTGCCCTTGAATGGGAATCATAAGAGTGCTCAATTCTGGTTACCGGTCTTAGAGAAAATGGAGAAAAGGCTGGCTTCGTGGAAGCGTAACTACCTGTCTTTCGAAGGTCGTATCACTTTGATTCAAGCTTCTTTGGGTCGCTACCCACGTATTATATGTCCCTGTTTCAGGCTCCTAAGTCAGTGATTAATAGGATGGAAAAACTTCAGAGAGACTTCCTTTGGGAGGGTGGTAGGGTGAAGAAGGACTATTTAGTGAGATGGGTTGATGTGTGTAAGGAGACGGATAAAGGTGGGCTTAACTTGGGCAATCTTTACACTCGGAATCAGGCTTTTTTGGGCAAATGGTTATGGAGGTTTAGCACTGAGAAGAAGGCTCTGTGGCGTTCCGTCATTGTAGTAAGTATGGTGTTCATTCTAATGGGTGGGATGTCAATCCTAGGGCCAATATTAAATCGACCAGTGCCTGAAAGAATATTACCACAATATTTCCTGTGTTCTTTAACAAGGTTAGATTTTCTGTGGGTTCAGGTACGTCTATTCGTTTTTGATGTGTGGTGGGGAGAGCAGTCTTTAGCCTCTTGCTTTCCTAGAGTTTTTCGGTTAGTTTGTTTTCAGGATTCCTTTGTTTCAGAAGTCTTGAGTTGGTCTCTTTTGGGTCTTTCTTGGAACCTTCCTCTTCGTCGGGATCCAAGGTTGGTGAAGGTGGAGGAGCTAGGTAATCTTTTTGATCTCCTTAAGAATGTGGTTATTGATGAGTCCCCTCCTGATTCTCGGGTTTAGTCGCTGGACCCTAGTGGAAGTTTTTCTTTTAAATCATTTTTTGCTTCAATTCGGAAGAGTAGTTCTAATCTTTTGATTCCTTTTTGCACCTCTCATCTATGGGGTCTAAAGTTCCTCCTAAAGTTAAAGCCTTTGTGTGGACTGTCTTCCTTAATCATACTAACACTGCAGATAATCTTCAAGAGAAGAAAATTTATGGCTTTGCCCCCTCAGGTTTGTGTGATGTGTATGCAAAATGAAGAATCTGTTAACCATCTCTTTCTTTCTTATGATTATACAGCAAAGGTGTGGGGTTTTTTTGTCGGGAGCATTGGTGTGGCTTGGGTCCCCCTGAGACATGTGAGAGACCTCTTTGATCAGTGGGGATTTTCTGCTTTGGGGAAGAAGGGACAGATTATTTATAGGGTTCTGTTTTTCTGCATCCTTTGGGAAATTTGGGGTGAGCGTAACAAAAGGTTTTTTGAGGATTCTTGGAGGAGTTCGAATCTCCTTATTGATTTGATTGTGGGTACTACGGTTCCTTGTGTGGGGATCTTCCAGAGTTTCATAATGTTTCTTCTTTGGACCTTGTTAGATGTTGGGAAACCATTATTGTGATGTAGTTCTTAGTATAGATTTCTTTGTGTTTTCCTAGAATCAGTTTTTGTTTTATGTGTAGTTGATTTTGTCTTGGGGAACTGGATACTTTCTTTTTTTTCTTGCTTTTATACATCCTTCTCTATTAATATATTTTCTTCGTTATCGACAAAAAAAAAAAGATCTTGTTGCTACTCTCCTACCAGCATTCTCAACAAAGTTCATAGAATCTTCCATTTTTAGAAGGGTGTCTCTAACTGCATAATGCTCCACACTACCCCAAATCTCCCACCGTAAAGGTCCACGCATCTGTAGAATAACTACAATGAATAAGTAGATGATCCATCGATTCTGAATCCTTCCTACAAGGTACACACCTATTAAGATGATCCTCTATAAGGATTTTGTTTGAAGATGCCATTCGAAGAAAAAGGCCACCTTAGATGGGGCAAAAGAACCCAAAGGAATTTGGCTAGTGGAAACCTTTCAAGCTTGGCTGAGAAAGAGCTAAAGAAGGAAAGAACCAAGGAGACACCCATATAATTCCATAACCATCATGGGCTAGAAAAAGTGATTATAGTTGATTGAGCTAGCAACTCTGCAACCTCTTTGAACTCCCAATCATTCAAACCGCCTTTAAAAATAGGTCTCCACGTAATCCCCTTGTATCCAACTGATCTAAGTAATTGCTTACCAAATCTTCCCTATAGAAGCTAGAGAAAACAATGAAGGAAACACACCATGAAAAGGAGTATGGCCACACCTAGTATCCTCCCAAAAACGAACTCTTGATCCATTTCTGACCTTGAAAGAAATATCCTTCCTGAACTCACCATAACCATTCAAAATAGCCTTTCACTCGGGTGCGGGTGTATTTCTAGGTGTCAGATTCATCTAAGCTCTATATCATAGGACATAGGGACTTGGCCCATATACTATAGATTTTCAACTTATTTAGGCTAAGTAGTACATTATATGGTACTACCCATACAAAATATCAGTCTCTACATATTTAAAACTGGATAAAATAAATATATAATGATGATATAGGAGGTCTCTTATTAGAATAGAGGAAATATCTATTAAAAAAACTGGACACAGCTGTGAAGGATCCAACATGGATCTCATACCCATACCCATGTCGTGTTGTGTCGACATGGGTACTTTGTGGTGAATAGAAGAGTCCATGTAACATAGCCACAAACTGCACCCAAAATTATCTGAATATACATTACTCTCACCTAATTCAGCTCCTTGCTGTCATATTTGGCCCAAATGATTTTCCTCCACATGCGCCATCTGGATCATCCATATATCACCATAACCTGTAAGTCGTTGTCAAGGGATACCAAGGGTCCCAAACCCTTATGCTACTTTGTTTGCCCACCTGATCCCACATTGCCAAATGGTATTTAAATTCCTCACTTCTTCTCATAGATTAAAACAAACTATTCAGCAGTTAGTGTTTTCAGAATTTTAGAAATATAATAATAATTTTGCCGAACTAACCCAACCAAGTTGTAGATAAGAAAGTCTTTAGTAAAATATGTTTGGCCATAAATATGTACTAAAATAAATTCTGGCAATAAATGTACACATATAGTTCGGCAACAGTGCTTGCTAGCTACCTGGACCCATTCTCATCATGAGAAACAGAATTAAATTTCATGTCTGCAGAATGCTATTATATGAGATCTGTCAAACAAATTTTTCTTCAAATGATTTTTAACCATCTGATGGGCGTACTCTTTGTTGGAATTTTCAGAAAGCATCAGGAAATCCCTTCTTGTTCAAAAAGATAAAATAAAATCGAATTGCTAAAATTATTTGATTAGGCCGATTTTTGGTACACTTAATATCTTTCGTGGGACCATTCAGTTTTTTGACCTGATCCACTGCAACAACATGCTAGATCTGGGGCTAGACCCTTACGGGTGCTTATTCCCCCGTTTTGGTACTCATCAAAAGTGCTTTAGCAAAAGATTCTCGTGTGTTCTTCACTTCTCTTCTTCCATATCTTTCTTCATCATCTATTGGCTTAAACCTGATATCCACTAAGAGTCCTTTGTATCCCATCATCATTAGGAAATTTTTAGGGTAAGGCTCTTTTAATGATCTTTTGTTAGGGACCAGACAGAATTTTGCAACAAATACATCAGGTGGAAAATGAGAAGCTTCAATGGCAGTAAATGCTTGTCGATCCAATTCTTATACAAGATTGTTTGCTTTTCATCCAAAATGAAATTCACTCTTGAAAACAGGAAGGCACTTCTTGAAGAGAAACAAGAGCTAATTGTGCAGGCTAAATCAATGTGTCGACTGCGAGAATTGGCTGGCTTGGGATCAACGCCTTTTGTAAGCTTCAAAGCTTTAATAGGAAGTGGTTATGGAGATTCAGGGAGGAAAGGAGAGTTCATGGAGGCCATTGCTGCAAAATATTGGTATACTTCAGGAGATCAGGAATCAGCGTCTTGTAGAAGCTCCTATGGTGTTAGTTTATGGAGGATCATTGCTACTGTTGCTGATTTGTTTTTGGGTAATACTCTATTTTTGGTTTGGAGTGGGACGATGTATATGTGACAATGTTCCTCTGTTGTGAAAATTTTTCCAAATATTTATTTTTAGTGTCTAAATATGGGGCCCTGGAAGATTAGGGGAGAAATATTGGGTTTTCTTAGTCCCACTTTTTTCCATTCTATCTTTTTGGCCCTTCTAAGAAGGTCAATTAGAGACATGTGTCTTAGAGTAAAGCCAGATATTATGGTTCTTCAAGAGATCAAGAGAGAGACGATTGATCGGAGGATGGTTAGGCGTATTTGAGGGATTATGAATAGGGAATGGGAATTTCTTCTTTCCATAGGGGCTTCAGATGGAATATTGGTGATGTGGGATTCTTTTAGGATGGACTGGAGGGTGAGGTAGTGGACGTGGGGAATTTCTCAATATATATAAAGTTTAGAAACTGTGAGGATGGGTTTGGGTGGTTGCTAGTTGGAGTGTATGGATCAAATGGCTCAAGAATGAGAAATTGGTTTTGGGGAGAATTATTTACTGTTTGGGCCTTTAGAGAAGAGCCTTGGTGCTAGTGGGGGACTTTAATGCTACCAGATACAGTCGTGAGAAGAGGGGCAGAAACAGGGTAACAAGGAGTATGAGAAATTACTCTATATTCATAAATGAAAATAAATTGACTGACTATCCATTGATGGGAGTGGATTATGCATGGTCTAATATGCAAGTATCCCTTATGCGTAGTCGGTTGGATTGATTTTTGGCTTCTGCCTATTGAGATTCTCACTTTCCCACACCCTACTTCTGATCATGTGTGTACTCCCTACTTCTGATCATGCCACTCTTCTTATTTCAAATGAGATGCAGAATGCTGGTCCACACCCTTTTAGATTTGAAAACGTGTGGCTATCTCACCCGAGATTCAAAAGGGAAGAGAAGGGTGGGGGATGTCCTATTCTAACAGTGGGGGTTGGGCAAGCTTTAGATTTATGAAGGCACTACAACGTTTGAAGGGTAGAATCAAAACATGGAATGAGGTGTTTGGTAATGTTCAGGAAAGAAAAAGAGTTCTTGGAGGGGATTGAGAGGTTTGACAAGGGAGTTTGGTGGGTTTGTGTGAGGATGAGAGAACAGGTTGTAAACTAAAAGGGGATCTATATGATATTTTGAGAAGGTAAGAAGCATCATGGTGATGCAGTCTTCTATTAAGAGTCATAACTTTATGCTCGTATTTCTGTTTTGGTTGATCTTTGGTTCATTGGAAAGATCTCTTTCAGTCCTCTGATTGCTATTTTTATTCTTTTATTGAAATTTTAATGTTGTGGCCTTCAAAATAGGATTCAAAGTTTAGCTGCAGAAAAGTGACTAATTCTAGGGGTATTTTTGTCATTATAGTTTTATTTTAGAAGTGATGTGATTTTTAAGTGATCTTGTGAGATCACCTTATTTTAATGGCTTAGATTAGATTGTATAGATGGATAAGATTAGTTGTTTAGGTCGTAAGTTAGGTTTTAGGGTTTGTTTTCTTATAAATAGATGCTATGAGAAAGTTGGCTTTTTGAATCATTGAATGCAAATTAGCCTTTAGATTTTTGAGTTCTTAGAACTTTGGGTTGAATAGTTTAGCACCCTATACAAGATTTTCCATTGGTTTTCCTTTAAAAGAAACTAGATTTTGATTGTGATCGAGGTAACATTCTCACCGTCTTCTAGCTGGATAGCAGGTGGAAGATTTCCCATTACATCATATAGAGATAGAAATCTAGTGCTACCTGGTTGAAAGAAGAGGATGGGAACACCTCGTTCTTCCACAAATTAGTAAACGCGCAAGGAAGAATCATATCCCAACGTATGGTGGTAGATCGATGGGGTGCAGATGGGGGATGTGGATGGCTTCGAAGAGGCTTTTGTATCCTTCTATTTGGACCTATATCAATCGGATCAAATGTTGAGGTTTAATCTTTCTAACCTGGGGGGCACTAAGCTAGATATGAATTCTGCATTGTGGCTTGGAAAGAAGTTTTGAATTGGAGGAAGTGCAGAGAGCGGTAGGGAGATCACTAGGGACAAGGCCCCGGGGCTGGGTGACTTTACTTTTGCATTTTCAAGGAGTGCTGGTAGGTGATGGAAAAAGGATTGATGGAGGTCAGTCATGAATTTTTTTAAGAATGGGGTAATAAATAAGATCACGATTGCCACATTTCTAGTACTTATCCCTAAGCAAGAAGGAGCCATCGACATTCAAATTAGATTGAAGGAGGTCATTTTACCTTTAGTATCTCAGAACCAGAGTGCATTTATTAATGAGCTTCGAATATTGGATAGTGAGGCCGGGAAGGGCAGGTGTAGTCTTTAAGGTGGACTTGGAGAAGGCATATGATAAGGTGGAATAAGATATCTTGGACTCAGTATTGGAGTGGAAAGGTTTTGGGAATAGATATATCAATGGTTGTATTAGAAATGTTCAGATCTCTTTTATCATCAATGGGTCAGTGAAAGGATTGGTGCTTGTGTCTAGGGGTCTACGTTCGGGGTCAGAGAGGGTGCAGGTCTCCCACTTACAGTTTGCAGATGATACCATCATATTTTTGGAAGCTTCTAGAGATCAGGTATTCCAGGTGAGGTGTATTCTGTGATGTTTTGAGATGGTGTTGGGGCTTAAGGTTAACTTCGAAAAGAATACTATCTCGGGGGTAGGTATGGATAGGCATTATCTAAAGGAGCTTGTAGGAACCTTAGGGTATGGTGTGGTAGAGTGGCCCATATGGTACTTAAGTCTACCTTTAGGGGGAATCCTAGACCCGTCCAATTCTGAAATCTGGTGATTGAGAAAGTTGAGAACAGGCTCACCATGTGGAAAGGAAAATGTGTGTCCTTTGGGGTCGCATTACCTTGATTCAGATAGCCTTAGCCAATCTGCTTGTCCATATTCTCTTAGTGTTCAAATGTCGAGGTAAGGTAGTTAAAATTCTTGAAAAATGCCAATGAGAGTTCCTTTAGGAAGGAAAGGAAAAGTGGATGGATCACTTAGTGAGATGGAGGTGGTATGTAGATCTAATAAGCAGATTGGAGGGTTGAACATGCAAGAAACCAAGCTCTTCTTGGCAAATGGCTTTGGTGGTTCACTGTGGACAAAGATAGCCTGTGATGTAATGTTATTAGTAGTAAGTATGGTCAACATGAAAATGGTGGGATATCCTTCTTGGGGTGAGGGTGGCCCGCAACCACAGTGTAAAGGATCGGACCGGAACGGTACCCGAGTCTAAAAAATCCCAAAAAAATCAACTCGGTCCGATCTCGATACAGATCGGGCGATCCGAACGAGTCGACTCGGACTCGCGATATGGATCGTCCGAAATTGGTTTTAGACAGCACTATCTATTTGCAGTTTCATATCCATATCCAGTATTGGAACTTCAAATAGCAGTCTCTCTACTTGCAACTTCAAATCCTCACTTCATTTTTCTCCTCTTTAAGCAATTCTACAGCTTCTGTCCTCAGCTCCTGAACTGTTGATAATCACTGCTAATGGCTTGGTGATTGGCTTTCCCCTCATCTCAATCTGTATCTCTCTTACCTTATTCAGCATCGTCCTCTCTCTCTCTCTCTCTCTTTCTTATTGCTCAACGGCGGTAGCACTTAGAACCGGCACAAGCACGGACAGAGACAAAGCCAGTTTTGGTAATAATCGTCAGGGATAGTTGCGCAAGCTTTAACTTAAAGGCATACCTGAATATTTCGCGGCATGGAAGACGATTGGGATCTCCGGGCGGTGGTAGTCCAAAAACCTAAATGATGCTTTGCAGAATAAGGGAGGTGCATGGAAGACTAGGGTCGTATCATAAATCCATATTTTTATTATAATAATAATAATTAACTAAAATATTAATGTATTTAAATCAAATTATTATTCTTTTACTTGTCAGTTGCCAAGACTTATCCAATGAGTGCTGTGCTCATACAGAAGTGCAAACCGGGATAAATGCAGCCTAAGCTAGGTAGCTGCAAGTTGGCTGTGCCTGGACTGCTGGTTCGTTGCAGAAACTGGTTAATTGGGGTTAAAGACAAAGAATATCTTTGACTGAACCCTTCTTCCCATAAAGAGACAGATTGAAATCAATGCACATGACCAACTACCAACCAATCACATAGGCTGGTCCGGTCAGGTAAGTAAAAATCTCTCCTTATCTGACACAGATTTTGAATATATATCGTCTTCGTCAAGTCTCTCGCTCTTCGCCAATCAATTTCTGTGCTAAAATTCAATGCGTATTGACCCAGTCAGAAGACGTTACCTAGCTTGAATCCTCCCAACCACAGTGATTAAACTCGGTTCGGATCGTCCGATCCCGAGATGGATCGGCGATCCAACTCGGGATCGCCCCGGGACGTACCCGAGTCGAAACCGAGATTAAACACTATGATCAGCATCCTTAATTTTATTGGATGCATCCACTGACTTGAGAAATACAGCTCTCCCCCTGCAAGATACCATGGAATTTATAATGGACAGCTTGATAGGTCATGTCCACTAATCACAAATGATGATTACCCCATACTGTTCCCAGGAAGGCTTCAAGCTATCAACGTACTCTCTAATCTTATTCTCTTCTTCATCTAGATATTTTCCCATTATCTCATGTGGAGTAGGGGGCTTTACTCCTCTCCCAGCCTTCTGTACACTGTCTATCATGTTCTTGTAATGTGGGCTGTTGGCTGCATGAGTGGGTATGTTGTTGAAAATAAAGAACTTGGAGATAAATTTCCCCATCTTCTCTTTTACATTGCCCTTACTCTAGACATCTTTGAGCCATTTTTGCTTTGGATCAGATTATCTATAAAGAGAGGGCTCCGTAGTTGGATTCGGTAATCTCGTGTTCGGGGAGCGTCTAAGTAGTGAACCAGAAGCCCAGCCCCAGAAGCATCAGCTCTAGCACGTGGGGGAAAGCCCAACACCTGATGAAGCATATCTTAAAGCCTCTACCCTCTCCCACTCCGACTGCATGGATGCTCGCCAACCAGCATGATAGACCCATCTGTCCTGCTCAGTCTTTCAATCAGGAGGATATACCAAATCATCCTTCTCATCTGCAGCTGCTAGTGGATGTGGAGATCAAGCCAAAGATTGCTGGATCTAGTGCTCTCTAATCCTCTTCTCTGCCCTACTACTAATAGCACCTCTCATGGCCTTTTGCATCTCCTTCCATATTTCAGGGGCTACATTCCGACAATCTTTGACATTTTAAATCATCCCGCCAAATGCTCCTTAAGGCGAGACACTCCTCCACTCTTTGATATATGCCCACAATTTTATTACCTTGTAATGGCTTCCCATGACTCCATCCCACATCAGCTTTTCTCCCACTCCCAGTCCCACTCCTAGACCCCGACATTCTGTATCAAAATTTCTGCAATATTGAACAAACAATCCAAAAAATGCAATAAGAATACGAAGAAGCAACATTATGAATCACACACACACACATATATATACACATACATTCTAATGCATTACAACATTTTATGTAATTTTAAATATTTTTTAATAATTTTAATGATAAAAATCATTTTATAAGCTCCATTATACATCATAAATAACATCAGATTACATATTAAACATTACTATACTTCCATAAATTTTTTATGCTTTTTCATCATATTTTTGTTTTTTAATTTAAAAAATTAAAAAATACTTAATTAATGCATTACATCATTATGATTCGTATACATAACTTACTAATGCATTATGACATTTTCTGTAATTTGTTTTTAATTTTAAACATTTTTAATAATTTTAATGATTAAAAAATAATTTTATAAGCTCCATTATACATCCTTAATAACATCAGATTACATATTAAACATTGCTATATTTCATAAAAAACTCTGATTTTTCATCAGTTTTTGATTTTTAATATTTATTTTTAATTTCAAAATTTCAAAAATAATTAATTAGTGCTCAATAAGATATAAAAAATCAATTAGTGGTTGACCAAAATAACTCTTTTTCTTTTTTTTTTTAATAATATATAAGGCAAATTTCTATTAATTATACATATGCTGTAAATATTTTCCTTCAAAAAATATGTATATTTTTACTAAAATAAAAAATAAATTTTTTTTTTTTGGAAAAAAAATAATCACACCAATCGGTAGATTGGATGTTTCTACATCACATATAATATTTTCAACTCATTTCATTAAGGTTTAAGGGAAGAAAATCGAAAAATACATGTTTTCAAATCATACCTTACAAACCTTTAGAAAATGAGCTTCAATCCTCCACCTCCCTTGTCATTTTTGTGTCATGGGAGGTTTATATTTGATGTTCTAATTCAAATCTTGAAGAAAAGCAAAAGAAGAAGAAGCTGGAATAGGGCTTAGAAGGAGGGAGCATGGTGTTTAAATTCGGTATTGGCCGATCCAAAACATGGCCTTTTTTTTTTTTTTTAAAAAAAAGAAACTTTTTGACTCGGTTTTGGACGATCCATTTCGTCTGATTTGACTCGTTTGAAAGTTGAAACCGAGTCAGATCGTCTGGATCGGACGATTTGATTCGGTTTCGGACCGAGTTAGAGATTTATTAATAAACTTGGGATCGGCTTGGGCTCGCGACTCGTCCCGAGCCGATCCTGAGTTGGATTGGCTGATTCGGACCGGGAGCAGCCGATCCTTTACACTATGGGAGGGAGAATGAATTTCAGTCGAAATGGGGAAAGTTTCGAGTGAAATTTCCCCCCTTTCTACCTTCCCCCCCTTTTATAAAGAAGAAAAGGTCAATTTCTTGTCGAAACTGGCGAGAAATTGATAAATTTTGCCAATATCCCCAAAATTGAGAAATTGCCCTGGAGATATTATCTCCAGGAGGTTTGGGTGGGGGGAGTTTCGGCAAAATTTCAAACACCGCTGATGAGCAATCCTAGTCGAAAGAGTGATCATAGCGGACGACGTCGCGACGACAACTTTCCATTCCTCATCACCATGGAAATAGACACCCTCTGAACTTATTTGTGGCACAAGCCCAATGTGCAACCATAATCATTTCCTTTTTTATAAGCTCAATTATAGTGGATCTCCTGTTTTCAAAGATTCTCTTATTCCTCTCCCCCATGTACCTCAAATGATAGTATGGCGTAGCATCGAAATGTCGTTGTTGCAAGACATGATGTCGTCAGGTTCCTCTAGCGACATGTTGGAAAAAAGAGAAAAAGTGGGTAAAAAACATGTTTTTGGTTGTCAAACTTTAGAGGGATGTAATTGATGCTTCAATACATTTAAAACATAAAAAATGACACAAATAATGTGTATATGATCAATGACATATATTTAGGTATACTACCGGCATCGGCATATGAAACATAAAGATATAATCAATTAGAGCTTAAATAAGACAAATAGATGCATTAAACACAATAAAAGGCTGAAATGACATAAGACATACATAAAATAAGCAAATACAAATGAGGAGACATCAGATATCGAGGTCATTCTTTAGCACCCTAGCCCTTACATGGACCGAAACAGACCTAGGCGCCCTCTTGGCATAACGGTCAAAATGAGGTCCTCTGGCTTTTGTGCTAACCAATACCAACCGGATCTTAACACAACCAGTCATG